>JADRCD010158156.1:0-39817 GCA_019843815.1 Montemys delectorum
CCCCCCCCCCCCCCCACCACTCAGGCTCTGGTGTTTGAACACTCAATGGTGCTGCTCGGCGGCAGAGATTGAGGAAATGTGACCTTGATGAAGAAGTATGTCACTGGGGACTGGCTTTGGATGTTCCTCATCTCACCCAAGTATGCAGCATGAGCTCTCGACTTCCTGCTTCTGCAGCCATGCCTCCTTGCTGCACCCATGACTCCCTGCCTTGTAGGCCTCATTCCTTTGGAAGCCTAAACTAGAACAGACCCTCTGCCTGTCAGTCACCTTGCTCATGTTGTTTCAAAACAGCAACAGAGAAGTAACTTGTGCAACCACATTTTAATCCTTGCCATCTGTCTTAGTCAGGGCTTCTATTCCTGCACAAACATCATGACCACGGAGCAAGTTGAGGAGGAAAGGGTTTATTCAGCTTACACTTCCACATTCCTGTTTATCACCAAAGGAAGTCAGGACTGGAACTCAAGCAGGTCAGAAAGCAGGAGCTGATGCAGAGGCCATGGAGGGATGTTCCTTGCTGGCTTGCTTTCCCTGGCTTGCTCAGCCTGCTCTCTTACAGAATCCAAGACTTCCAGCCCAGGGATGGCATCACCCACAAGGGGCCCTCCCCCCTTGGTCACTAATTGAGAAAATGCCCCACAGCTGGATCTCATGGAGGCACTTCCCCAACTGAAGCTCCCTTCTCTGTGATAGCTCCAGCCTGTATCAAGTTGACACACAAAACCAGCCAGTACACCATTCATTACCTATAATCAGTTATCTATTACACATAATCCAAAATCAAATCGTCCCTCACAGTAACCATGTCTTCCTCAGAGCAACTTTCCCATCATACTCACACCTTTCTCCACCTCAGCACCCAGGCACCTCCCCCACAGCCCTTTTCTGCAACATCCACTTTGATGCTGCCTCTGGCTGAAAGCATCCAGGGCTGCCTATGGCCCTCAAGCTAACTGTAAATGTAACAGCACGGTTTCCCTACTTAGTCCTAAATGGTGCCTAAGAACACAAACTTTACAGTGGAGACTGAGCCAAGTTTCTATTATGTTTCTGACCCTGGTCATGTTTTCTTTTTTTCTTTTTTTTTTTCCTACTGTGGATTAAATTGGGGAACTTGTACACATAGGGCAGATGTTCTGAACTTTCCTCTGTCAGCTCATTTCTTTTCTTTCTAGAACCTAGGCAAGTTGACTCAACATCTTAGAAGTGTCATCAGGTTCTTGGGAGATATGAATGACCCAATTGACTCAGGCAGGTATTTATTAAATGTTTGTTGCATGACATGAAGTGTGCTAAGATTGATATTGAAACAACGTATGAGACTTTCCAGCGGAACAGATTAGAGAGGGAGCTCATCAGTTAAGAGCATTTGTTGTTCCTGCAGAGGACTCACATTCCCGACACCCACATGGTGGCTCACAACCAGCTGTAACTCCAGTTCCAGGGGACCTGGCACCCTGTCCTAGTCTTTGTGGGTGCCAGGTGCTCACTTGGTACATATACATAATTCATGCAAACACACATGTACACTTACAATTTTAAAATGAATAAATATGAGTAAACACACAAACATAATGTTTAAGAAACCATACCCTTTTCCCCAGCAGCCATGAATGGTCAATAGAACCTCATAGAGAAATGGGATCTCCTAGCCCCCTCCCCAGGCATGATAAAATTGTTGACAGGCCAGATCGTGTGCAGGTAACCACAGATGCAGAAATCTCACGAGAGCAATAACATGCCATGTTGAGAACACAGCTAGTCACAGCACTTCCTTCCATTCTCTGGCTCTTACACTCTTGATCTCTACCCTTGGAGGGAGTGATAAAGATACTCCATTGCAAATAAGTATTTTAAAAGTAAACCACAATGCTATTGTATCTCTATTTTTTTTCTACAAAAAAATGTGAAAATTAGCACAGAAAAATTTCCTTACACCCTGTTACCCTATTGTTAATGTCTTATATTGAGACACTAACTAAAGCCGAAGGTTTGCTGGTTTGTTTGGATCTACTTACTTCTTTTCAGTGTCGTTTTCTTTCCAGTTCAAGGACTTTATCCAGGATCGATCATGGCATCTCCCTGTCATTTGTCCTTTTATGCGTTTCAGCTGTAACTGTCTCTTACATGTTCCTTGTTGATGATGACCTCAATAACTGATTGGATGCTAGGTAGACACAAACTCTATGAAGAAAAATAAGACTCTGAAAATACATAGGTGGAAAGGAAGCTGCAGGCCCGAATCGGTTGGCTGAGAATGTAATGCTCCGTGATTATATTTGAATTCAAACTAGAGTTAATAGATCAAGCCATAGGACTGTCCATAGGTCTTACAAATGCCAACCCAGAGGCTCTAAACTTCAGCCCTGGTGAGTTTCACACTTATAACAGGCTCTGGCCCTGATGGAATTAACTGAGTCATATGAAGAGGGCAGCCAGGGCAATCACGTGAAAAAATTCTAGTTGGAACTAAATGGGGAACTGGGGGCATTTTGAGAAGATGAGCACAATCTGATACAATGTTTAAAATGGAACAAGCCTGTGATTCTGTGTCATGTCATTATCGTGACAGCTTTGATGACTGTTTACCTGGTGTCGCCTACATCTGATCTGGATTGCTGTCACTGCCATCACACTCCAGGCTCTGGCTTTTATTAATATTTATTCCCTTTGCAAGATGTCACCATACTATCCACTCTCAAAGTATCAATAACAATATTATCCAACATCAATTGATCTGAAACATCACCACAGTAGAACTGTGTTCTCCCGGATCCCCCCTTTTCATTTGTAATACATTGGAAAATATGGCTATGAGGAACTTTAGTACGCTGGTGAATGTTTATTGGTCGGATTTATATTGGAAACTAGGCTTCTTCCACACATTACCACATATACGATTTCATTTTCTATTAAGTACTGTGATTACATACTAGAGGCAAAGTAATTTATAAAGGTAGGAGTTAATTTACGTGTCAGGTTTGGAGACGGGGAATCTAGACAGCAGGTTGCCAGTGCCAATGAAGGCAATTGTGGTTGCATCACATCACCATGGAGGACTCATGGCAGGAGCTTGTACACAGAACTCACATAGTAGGATAGAAAGCCACAGTGGGAGCAGAAGCCAATCTCACCCTATTATGAAAACTCTTTTGAGAATTTACTCTGGAACCAGAGAGAATTACTTAAATCCTTGATTGGTCTAACCGTGTTTCACTGGAGTCCAGCCCTTCAACGTGCTATCTTAACCCTACCCTAACTTTAAACATTTCTGAATAATTAGTCCCATAAAATCACCATAATGAGTACCAAGCTTCAAGCACATGAATTCAAGTAACCCTAACCACAGGTTTAGTGTACCCTGACACTGCGTCTTTTATAGCCAGGAAGGAAGGTTGAGGAGCCTTATGAAGTTCCCTCCTGGGGAAAAAAATTAAAAGCTAAGTAAACACTATTCTGAGTAAGTCTCTCAACCTTTTTTGAGGGCAGGGAGGAAATTGGCATTGTCTCACTCTGAAGCTCAGGCTGGACTTGAACTCCCAATCCTCCTGCCTCTGCCTCCAGAATTTTGGGGTTACCAATGTGTACTCCTTAGCTTTCTTTAAAGTCTGTTACATCATCTATCCATTTCAGCCTTTGGATATTAGAATTTCTATATACACGAAATTTCATGGAGTATCTAATATGTGTAAGTATTTTAATAGTAATGTTAACAAAAACATTATTATTTATAATAACAGTAAAATGGATAAAAGAACATAATAGAGTCCCTGTACTAAAAAGCAGCTTTCCAATATTGATACATTTATATAAGAGCAAAGTGATGACAGAAATTGCCACTGTGTGTGTGTGTGTGTGTGTGTGTGTGTGTGTGTGTATGTGTGTGTAGAACAGAGGTTGGCAATGAGTTTCTTCTATAATCACTTTCCTTCTTCCTCTTTATAGTATGGTCTCTCACTGATATCACGCTCTCTGACTTGGCTACACAGGCTAGCCAGCAAGCATCCCCTTCTGTGTCCTCCTCCCTAGCACTCAGGGCATGAGGGTTTACCCTGGGGGGGTCCTATGTTCCAGTACCATATTCCTTCATTAGCTAGCAGATCACAAGCTTTGTTCAGAATGCTTTGATCTGCACAGTTCCTCTATGGGTGTTAATCATAATTCCTAATTTTGCTAAGTGTAAAAATACACATAGATTGCTGAGTGGGATCTCAGATGCAGTGTCACTGAGGAAGCCAGACTTGAAAGAGAATTTTGGTAACGATGGTTATGAGGTTCGAAGAACAGAAGGAGCCCACAATGGCAAACTTTGTGGCAGTAATGTAATTGTACTGCTAACCTTAAAATGGTGCCCCATAAAATGAGTCATAAATCAAATATTTCAAACCAACAAATAATATGAAACATCAACAGCAACAAAATGAAACAAGAGTAGATATTGTGGAAGAAGGGAACGGGTTGATCTTTGGTACCTTTCAGCCAACCAAAAAGTATGTGGACTGATACTGTCATAACTAAAGATAGGCTAACAAGGAAACACAAACTATGTCAGTTAGGAGAAAACTTTACGCAACATGACAACCTTTGTAATGAAGGTCTGAAGACTAAGAGTGAACACTTGAATGTTATGTTTAGGATCAGCCAAGTCTGCAGATCTATGGAGGAATCAGTCAGACAACAGATCTATGATCTCAAGCGTTCAGGCTGAGGGGGCAAACCCATGATGGAGCGGACAATTTAGACATTTCTTGGGCCTTCAGTTTTTTTTTTTTTTTAATTTATTTATTTCTTGAGCCGGCAGAGCAAGATCAAGATCTTTCTGGGATGTTGGTCTTAATTTCTTTACGGTCAACCCTTCTGGAGAAAAACTAAGGAAGTTAGAATAGTATTTACAGGTTTTATGGCTTGCCTTTAGGGGGAAGGAGGCTCTGAAGAATGCTACCGGCTTCAGGAAACATGACTGTATATGGTTTGCAGCAGGGACGAATGAGGGTTGTGCAATACAGTGTGGAAGGTCAGAGAGAAACTTCTTAGACTGACTGCTCTTAACCTCTACTTTGGGGTGCGATTTCCTGAATCCCAATAGTCTAATTATGTAGTCAGACCTGGGAAAGTTAGCCTGCCATCTCCCTGACTCTCAATGCACACTGTAGAAAGGAGCCATTGTAAGTCACAACTGATAACAATCTGGCTTTATAACAGCTGCAAACCCTTCCAAATTTCAGGCCTGACCTCCAAGAACATCAAACAGCCAGAAGGCAGCTACGAAATAAATGCTAACACCAGGCACTTACTTCCAAAGCTCATTTATTACCCATGGTAACAGTTCAGACTATAATGACTTTTTTACCTGTCTCAAATAAAATATTGACAATGAGAAGTCTACAGTCACATTAATAAATCCTAATAAAGTTGTTTCTTATCATGCCCTATCTATTACTCTCACAGCCAATCATGGAGGCAATAATTTACCATATAGCGTATGGATTTCTTGCTTTCTCCCTTACAGTGACTCTGAGGTGGTCCTTCTGTTATGCTCTGTGTAAAGATGAGGACACTGAGGCTGCTCAGCAAGTTTTCAGTGACAACTTATTTCGTAAGTCAAACATCAAACAGGAAATAATGTATAACAACAATAGTCAAGCAATTTGACATCAAAGCTGAATATTTATAACAAGGGAAAAAAATCACACTAAATAAATCAAATATCTGTACATTGTCACGTGAAATAAATGTTATCCTTTTACAAATCTATTTGTGTAAAAAGTCAATGCATACAGAAATCTCTGCCAAGTGAGTAAAGGGAGTCCACTCCATTCTTCATTCCTCTGGCGTTATCCCATCAAAACCTTTACAAGAAGGGCTGCAGGGCTGTCTCTCCAATTCTGGCCTTCTCTAAACAGGTAGGGATGATCATATGTATGGGTTCCAATGGATCAAACGTAGTCCTCTGAATACTGAGTGCCATAGTGAGTCCAAAGTAAAGGAGGAGGAAGAGTGTTTTATTGTCCACATCCCTCATTAGTACAGAAGGACCTCTTGACCCTAATGTAAGCCTTTCGCACCCCATGGAGTGCTCATTTTGCTTTCTAGTATTTACCAGCTCCAGAATTAAGACTCTCAAGTCTCTATAACACTGCCATTTCCTCACTGGATGGCCCCTGACTGCAGCTGATCTTTCTTCAAATGGAGCAAGTTCATGAACCAATTTAAGCTCCCTTGCAAACAGCTGTCTATGTGCCCAGGTAATTTCAGCAAAAGTAGAGTTTTCCTTATTTGTTCTTTCATTCATCCTTCTTTTCACTCACCAACTATTGTTTTTGAAACTGTTATCCATCAGGCATTGTGATAATCTCTGTAGACACAGTGGTGAATAAGGGCGACATAACTTATTTTCACAATTTTCTGTAGTAGCAGAAGCGTATCATAATAAATACGACATCTATGAGGAATTTAGTATGATTGTAACTAACCAAGTTATAGATGGGTTCAGTATGAAATAAAAACTTATAACCTTGTTGAGTCCAGGAAGTTGGGGAGGTTTCTTAAGGAAGTGATTTGTAATCTGAGATCTGAAGATAAATCCTAGTTTGCAAGATAAAACAAATATCGATTACACCTAGAGAAAGAATTAGTGAAGAGTTCAAGATAGGTCAGACATAGTGATTTTTAAATATAAAGGGAAAGGTCAGAATTATCTATATTTAGAGTGGTTGAGGGTGATGAATAATGTGATGCATATGCAGCAGTGAAAGAGGGAGCTTTGAAGAACAGGGATGGGATTTCACATGTGCTTTAATGTTGCATTTTATGAACTTAATCTTCCTTCAAGATACTCCCTTTGAGTACCACTGAGATATTCATTTCTTAATACCATGCGATAATTAGGGTCAGAGAAGTCTAGTATTTCTTCTAACTGAATGGAGCGTGCCACACACACGTTTACGCTTGCTCTCATGTAGCCCCATGCAGGGCCTGTATGGATCTAACCCCAGTGTCCTGATTGATTCGTCGGCTTTGGAGCTTCCTATGGGATCACGTAAGACCACACTTATGTTTCTGGTTTCATTTCTATTTGTTTCTGGGACCCTCATTCCATAACCAAGTGTAGCATCGTCGTGAATGCTGAACTTCAGGGCAGGATTTGTTCTTTTCATTCTTTCAAGACACCATATTTCCTTTATCAGTTTCATCATTTGATGAACATTTGAATGGTTTGTACTTTTTTGGCCTTTAATTTTGAGTTATTTTCACTTACACTTTTAAAAAAGGACATATCAAATTGTAGATATCGATTATAGCGCCATGTGATATTTCAATGTGGCTTTATATCAAGTGATCATATCTATTTCCTCAAGCTGTTACAAGTTGTTTGTGCTGAAAACAGTTAGAATAGTGTATTCTATCTTTCTTGGACCCTGCATGTGTTACCAGCATCCAGCATCATGCCTCTGCATAACAGAACACTATAGCTCTCTTCCCTCACATCTCTGTAACTAGCTTCCGTTGACCAGCCCTGCCCATTCCCCTTTTACCAACACTGTAATTCCTCCCTCTGTCTTCTCTGCTGCTTTTGTTTCTGCTCAATAAACCTCTGCCTATGAATCTCAGATCTCCCAGGCTGGTTTCCTGAGAAATCAACCATGAGTCAGTTAGGAGTGGAAACAGACTATAGCATGGAGCAAGTAGCTGAGCAGCTAGCTCACTCTGAGGACTCCAGGGTTGACTGTGACTGAAGCAAAGACAGCTCGAGCCAGATACAGTAGAGTGATTGCTGAAGTTTTCACTAGTGGCAAACTGAGCTTTCGATAGTACCCAGCTGGAAGGGAATGTGTCTCAAACTGACTGAGATGTTTGAAAAAAAAAAAAGATTAAATCTCATAGCTTTAGATCCAAATGTGAAAGCAAGACGGCTTACAAGGAACACACACACACACACACACACACACACACACACACACATGCACACACACATTCTCTTTCTCTCTCTCTCTCTCTCTCTCTCTCTCTCTCTCTCTCTCTATCTATCTATCTCGTACTAGGTTCAAAGGCAGAAGGGAGTGATATACTAAGGTTTAATTATATGAGTAACAAATCTCTCACAGAATGTGAACTCACCATTTTCACAAATGTCAAAGAGTGAGACATGGATGGAGGATCTCTGAGTTTTTAATTCCTTGAAACCTCAGGTCCTTGAGCTCTATGTGGTTTTTAAAGCATTTTACCCCTTCCCATTAAAGGCTAGCTTCAGGATGATGTAAACATCTCTGCTTTGCAAAAGATCATCCATGTTCAGAATCATGCCTCATCAGCAAGTCAATAAATTTGGTCAAGTCTGAACCTGAGTGGGAGCATTAAGTGTGTTAAGAAAGGAAAGGAACTCCGACCAATGAGATGATTAAAATGGCATATTGTTTTTAGCAAACAGAGAAGCCAACAAAGGAAACTAGAATAAGAAACAAAAATATTTACTTATGTATCTAAAAGGGATAGGAGGCTAAGAGTACCAGGAATGATAAATAAATTGTATCCATCATACTTTTTCTGTGACTGAATCTATTTTTAAATCTGGAATCATTGACTGAAGGTCCCAAGAAGCAGGATCCTGCTTCAGCACAGCAAGTAACTGCAGCACCTACACCATGCATGGTTCTTTCTGCTGTGGCACATATGCTTTATGTAGGCATGGGACAGGTGATAGTCCAGATGGTTTTGAGGCCATTGGATAAAAGTCTCAGTTGATCTTTATATCCAGGATACCTGTTAGCTGCAAATACCCTCACTGGATTCCTTGCTCTCTGGAACAATAGATAGCACAGGTTGGCTCAGCCTGTGAACTGCTCCCTTAAACCCCAGTCAAAATAGTAAATACAAGACAATAATTCATCCCGAGAAAAATGGCATATAATAATGTTACTATTAAAAACTTCAAGGATGCAAGGGTATGGTCCACATAATATTTTCTATTTAATTCCTCAGCATGGTTTCTATGGAAACTCAGATGGAGTTGAAAAGATTTCAGCAGGCTAGCTTTCTGTAGAATCAACCAAAGGGTGATAGCAAGCAAAGCTGCTATGCCACACATACTGTCTTCACCAAAAGGCTATGATGGTATGTACACATAGGACATTGTCCCTGAGGTGTAGCATAGATATAGATCCATCTCCTTATATCCATCTGAAAAGACCACAGACAAGCTGGATCTTCAGGTTGTGGGGAAGTTTATATTTACTGTTGTGCTTCTTGTATTGTTCTCGCTTTCAAAATATATGAGAAAGTATATAACCATTTACACAGACCATAACATACCCACTTAGACTACCATATTGATAGCAGTACACTAATCCATACCTGAAATGTGGCAAACACATCAAAGACCTTCATAAGTAAACATACTCCAAAGGGCTGGAGATGAACTCCAGGTATTTCTCAATAGTTTATAAGGGCCCCAGTACATGCCAGGCTACTGTCACTTTCAGAGTAACTCATAACTACAGCATCTATTCTTTTGCTCCAAGCACTAAATACTATGCTTGTACACTTTAGATTCTGGAGGCAGCTTATTTTACACCTGGGATTATTGATCTCATTTACTTTACTGAGTGACACAAAGAACTGCCAATTTTAAGAAACATGATTTTAGACAATCTAGGTGACATTGGGCTGTACTGTTTGTGGACTGGAAAAGTACCCAAATTGAATGTAGATCTAATGTAGATGTGTAGAGATTTGAATGTAGATCTAACATAGATGTGCAGAGACTGAATGTAGATCTAATGTAGATGTGCAGAGATCTGGGGCCAGATCCTTACTGCAGCACAGCATCAAAAGCAGCTCGTCCAATGCTTCTCAGCTTCAGCAGACTTGGAGAATCTCCCTGCGAAAACATCACTGTTCATCGGGCCAGAGAAGCCTACTGTGAACTAGATTCTGCAGGATACAAGAGAAGAGGTCTTTCTGGAGTGGGACTTGAATCTCCGTTCTCCAGGTTATAAGACTTAATTCTCACAGTCCAGCATTACATCACTACTGACATCTCACCTTTAACTGGCATCTCTGACTGTGTGGAGGGATTCCTTTGTAACCAGGGATAAAACAAAACAAACAAAATAAAACAAAGAAACCAAACCAAAACCAAACCAAAACAAAAGCTTGATGTGCATGTGTATGCAGATAGAACTGAAATTTAGGTACAGAAGTCTGAGGTACAAAGGCATGGATCTAATAAAGTATAAAATGGCCATTCTTGTATAAATGTAGGTTTGATGACTGCACCTAATTTAATATTTGATATATAAGGAGAAGTTGTGGAGTTGTAACAATGCCAAACATGGCAAACATGGTGCTGTTGGGTCCCTCCTCCCTCTCTACCTCCTCCCCCTCCCCGCCCTGCTTTCTCTTTTGCTAGACTCCTCACTAGCTTCCTTATTTGGCCACTTCCTCATGCCTGATTCGCTCCTGAGGTTGACCGCCAAGGTTCAAATATCAAATATCTGATTTGGCTACACTCACTAACACATCTAATAAGGATTTAGCAACTCATCCTAGTAGAGACTCCTCCCTTTTTCTCCTTAAAAACGTTACCCCTACAGAGAGAGAACTACCTGCTTGCTGCCTTTGCTGCCTGAGCCAGATCCAGTCATCCTGTCTGTCTATCTTGCTTAATAAAGGATCTCTTTGTATTGGAAATTGGTGTTTGGGTGTGGTCTGTGCCTAGACTGAGGTTCAAATTGGAGCAGCCCCTTGATGTTTGGGTCCTTTCAGAGGTAGTGCTAGCCAAGATGACCTGTGACTTCATATCAAGTCAAATTGGTCAGCTTGTTGCTTAGATGATGTGGACAGAGAAAGAATAGGAAGTTTAGAGTAATGGTTAATGAAATATGAAGTTATTAATGGGATTCTTGGAAGTGGGAGTGAACTTTGGAGATCCTGACATCACTTGTTAACTTCCTCCAATGAGCATCCACCATGCCAAAGCTGCTAAACCACCAAGTAGGCAACCCTTACTTACACACCCAGTTGACATCTGTCAAGCTTTGTTAGCATTCCTTTAATTTGAGTTCTGCTGAAATGAACTGAAGACCAGAGTATCCTTGGAAGAAAGAATAGAATGCCAACCTCTGTCTGTACACAGAAAGAATTGGTCTGGTTAGTCCTGATGTTTAAAGTCCAAAGTATCAATAGTAGAAATAGATGATATGTCCCTGGTAACCCTACATCTGTCAAGGAGGTGGCACGATCCAGATTCACCTTTCCAGTCTTGGTAGCAATATACTTTCAAAATATTCCTTTTACTCTAAAGGGAAGTGATTAGTTTAGGAATATCTACAAGTACTGGTTTCCTATTTCCCTGTAGCAATTCTGATCTAGACCCATCACCTGAGAGTGTTTGATACACTAGTATCAAATCCAGCTTAACGTTTTCTTGTATTACAGAAGCTACTCTGTAACAGTGTAAGAATGACAGAGGACAGCCATCCTGAAATGTATTGGTCCTATTATATATAGAAGCGGCCGATGAAGCTGAGTCAGCTCTTGAAGTGCCAATCTGAAGATGATGCCTGTATATGGTTACTATCCCAGGAAGTGCTATTTTCATTAAACACCCAATTATTCTTGAGTTCTGTAACCCCAACATGCAGAACACATAGCTCCGGAAATCCAGAGTGGAGACAGCCAGGGCCTTCCTCACTGTTACTTGATGTCACTCATTTTGAGTGTTTGTGCTGCTCTAACTTGTAGTTCTAGGGCCAGGAGGTAGGGAAAGGATCTTGGATGGGAAACATCTCAGAGGACACCTCCTAGGGACCATCAAACTTTGTGCCATACCTTCCACCCAGTCATATTCCAGTAAGACAACATACAAGGTCAGCAATAGAGTCCCTGGAAGGATACTTAAGCCTTAGTGTCAAGAAGATGTGTGAGTCTGGTTATACTGACGGTAAAGAATAATAGAGTAGGCATCCCAGTGATCCACAGGGGTGTGTCTTAAAACTTCTATATGTAGTTGTTTTTGTGTACATATATGCATCTGTGCAGGTTAACATGTGTGCGTCCAGGTGCATGCCCATTCATGTGGAGGCCAGAGGACAACCGTGCATCACCAACTTCAGGTGCTTACCTTTATTTTGAAACAGTATGTTTTGCTGATCCAGAACTCACCATGTAGACTATGGTGACCAGCCAGCAAGCTCTAGGAATCCCCCTGCTTCTATCTTCTCATCTCTAGGATTACAAACACATACCACCGTGCCTGGATTTTCTATATGGATCCTGGGGATCAGATGAAGTGGTTTTTTTGCTTAAAGGCTTGTAGTTTACTAACTGAGCCATCTTAGCCTTCTCATTCCATATGTGACTCCTCAGGAAGTAGGGTCTGGTTTGTGCATTAGAACATATTTAAGTCATATGAAGCATTAGATTATGTTCAGAGGAATTTATAAAATAGATAATGGGAGAAAGATGCTGTGGCTGTCAATGATGAATTATATTTTGTCCTCCTTTCTTCTTCTGGGTAGTCTGAGTGAAGAATAGTCACAATTCTAGGGTTTTTTTTTCTGTCAAGGATGAAGTAAGTGAGGTTAAACTTCACAAAGCATTTGCTGAAATGCATGCATTGCATTGTGCAGGGCTGAACTATAGGCTATTGATTGCCCTCAGCTAAATACCCCCCACTCACACCTCCTTCAAAGAAACAATATCCTTTCCAAGGTAGTTGGTATCTAGGGACAGAACAGATTGTCTGACTTCTTATCCTGGATTGAGGATATCTCTATTCATATATTAAAGTCCCAACCCCAAAGGGTATAGTGTTGGAGGCACAGACTGGTGAGAACTTTAGATCCCAAGACCAAAAGCCTAAAGAATAGATTCAGCACCTTTAAAAGAAAAAGCAGCCTTCACCATGATGCTCTTACTGGACCATGGGAGTCAGCTGAGGAGATCCAGCTATGGCCCGGAAAACACATTCATCCACATCACTAAATCTGTTGGAAGCTCATCTTGGATTTCCCAACTATAAGACAAGAATTTGTTTCCAAAATAGCCAGCTTCTGATATTTTATTATGCCAGTTTGGGTGCCATTTCTTAATCACTTCAAAGTTAAACATTTGAATGTCCATGCTGTAAGAACCATCTCCTTGGGGAAAATGTAAACATCTTCTACCCCCTGCTGATGAAGATGGTATAACAAACCAAAGATCATTCTGGGGAACTAATGAGCTTAGTAGGCTTCCAGAAAAGAGTGAGTTACCTGCAGGAATATGGGTGATCCTGAAGTAGCACCACAGAGAGGTCTGCACTCTGCATGATGACCACTCCCCCACGGCCACAGACATAGAGCCCCTTTGCCCTAGCCTTCCCCAGCCCAACTACTCTAGCATCCTTCCCAGACCCTGAAGCCAGGGGTGTAATTAGAGCAAAATTGCAGAAGAATGCTCGGATGTCAGGGAGAAAGTCCTGTGACCTCCCACTCCCACTCCTTTGAGCAAAAGTCAATAGTTCACAGGCTCAGTAGGCCCAAGGATTCGCCTACTGCTCTACCGCGCAGCAATCCATTTCCTTGGAATCCAGAGGAGACTAACCTGACTTATGGAAAGAGGAAGGATTTCTTGTTCAAAGAAATGTCTTACTTTAAATCCCAGAGGTTTGACTACCCGATAACTTCCTGTTCTTAAAGCAGAGGCTGTACTGAGGAGACACACAGCTGAAACCAGATAGTGCCAGACCATTTGGATGGGGCCAATTGCCCTGGATTCTAGATCTATCCGAGTTGAAGCTTCCTGGCCTCTAGGGCAGATGGGCTGGTGTGAGTGAGCGTGTTTCCATGGGGTCACAGATCTGAACACCGTAGTGGTGGTTGGCGATACTCTTTGCATGGGCTGTGAGTCCTTTAGAAGGCGAAGGCTTGCTGAGGGAAGAATCTCACTGTGTGCAAGTCTTTGAGAATTCACAGCACAGCCGCTCGCTCTTCCAGTTTGTGCTTTCTGATAGCCTCTAGAACCTACCAACGTGCCTCACATTTTCCACTATAATAAATTCTAGCCCTCTGGAGCAGTAAGCCATGTAGGCTAAGGTGTCTTCTACAAACTACTTTTGATGGTAGTATTTTATCACAGCAAAAAAGAAAAAGAAAAAAAAATGGTAGCAAATAGAGCGGGCAGCCACAGTGACCTCAACAGGAGCATAGGACTATGTGTGTAATGCACACTGGGGTGAAGGACATTCATGGTGCAGGAATCATTTTCAGCTTCCCCAGACCGTGAGGACACATACTGTGCAGTGATGATGGTGACAAGGAGAGTGACAGGGATAGAGACTAGCGGTAAACGGGAACTTGTATTTGACTAGATGTAGGAACACTTGGGTAGCTGACAGAAACACACTGTCTCTGAAAGTTCGATAAACGTATTTTGTGGCCTATAGAGATGGTTATGTAAGATGGAGAAGGTCCAGTTGCTTTTTTCTCGGGACTGCTCTTTTGGGAAACTTCAAACACTAGGGTGAGGCTTTGTGTTCAGGGGTTTCCTCCTCCCGGCTTCCCAGCTGACAGAAGAGGAGCCTGCTAAATCTCTTCCCTGTCATTGTGCCCTTTTCTCTCAGGTTCTGCCTGTTCCAGCACTTTATGACTTTGCTCTCTTGAGGATTGGTTGTAACAAACATGACAAGGCCAAATAGCTGCTTCTCCATAACACACACTAGGGCACTGTTGTGTGCCCCTCCCCCAGCAGAGTTTCCTAATGACCCTAAGCCTTTAATTAATTATTATTATAGCATTACTTAAACACGTTTAAACATAAAATAGGTATAAACTCTATGTGCTTACCAGCTTTATAACATTATGTATACGGAAAACCATTTCACAAGTTCAAGTCAATAAAAACTACAAAACTAATAAAATTTAAATTAAGACCATTAATTTAATGGACAGATGAAGTTGTTCCCTGGAATTTAAATTGCTTCTCACAATCTGAATGACAATCAGCCTCTTTTGAGTTTGGGTTGCCAAAGCTATCTTGTCACTTGGTATAGCTTCACTCTCTCACATCTTCTTCTCTGTTCACTCTAAAGAAATCAGATTTCAAACGACATCAGCTGCTTTTCCTTAGCAGGTAGTCCATTAATCTTTGAAGTACGCTTCTCATTAGTCTTAGGCAATTAGAGGGGTGTCACTCCACCCAGTGGTATTTTGAACAGAAGTATGTATCTGCAGCCAATGTGAGTCAATCTAATCTCTCTCTCTATATAATCTTTCTTTCTTCCTGTCTGTCTGCCTCTCACTATACATATATATATATATATATATATATATATATATAATATATATCAATTTGTTTTTATATCACCTAATATATATGTATATTTATTATATATTTATATATTATAATATATATTACATTATATGTATGTATATGCATATAATATATATTTATTATGTATATATTGACTTCTTTTAGAAAGTACATGTATATGTACCTATACTTTTTTAGGAGTATAAAAATTAAGTAGATTTACAAAATGGCATCCTTAGTCTTGGGATGGGCTGTGAATTGTAGTGATTCTAAGTTCTTTGGTCCTTATGAACATATATGTAATTCTATAGGGTTTATTTTTGATATACAATTAACCTTAGTTCTCAGTAAAATATGCAATTTGTTCAGTTACCATGGTTTTAAGTTTGTAAGCCAAATCTTTATAATTCTCAATTCTTGGGATGTCCTTTTCCTTGTCCACAGTGATCCGGCTGCCACAGAGTACTCGGCAGTCTGGGGGTCTGACAGATGGGAGTGATGGTCCCAGCAGCTCAGGGCAGTCTGTGTGGGTGCTGCGAAGTCTTCCCTGGGTACTACTGGGATCTGATTGTTATTCTTCTTGCCTTTTATTTATGAGTCCCTTCTAGTTGAATGTTGGTTATTTAGGTCTATATTGGGTAACACTGCTCGGTCTTCTACTACAAATTGCCCTGTATTTTACAATAGTTAAACTTTGCAGACATGTACTATTATATGTGGATGTGGTGTATCAGTTTGTGAGTAGGTGTGTGCATATGCATGTGCGTGTGTTTGTGTGCATGTATGTGTGTGTCTTTGTGTGTGTGTGTGTGTGTGTGTGTGTGTGTGTGTTTACACGTGTTTCTGTTGGAATGTATGTGCTTGTCAGAAGTTGATATCAGGTGCGTCCTGTGGTTGCTCTTATTTTATATATGAAGTCAGAATATCCGACTGAGCCCCGAATTGTCCAATTAAGCTAGCTTCCTGCCTGCCTAAAAAGCAGTGGGATTAAAAGTGGAGTACCATTCCCCACAGCATTTACGTTTGGTTCTCATGTTTGTGTGTCAAAGGCTTTACTCACTGAGCCATCTTCTAGTCCCCCCCGAAATGTATTAAACCTTACATAAATCATTTAAATCTCCTAAACATAAACTTCTCTCCAAGTTTATCATAGAGGAAGTGACACTTCATTGTTACTTATGGAGTAATATCTCCTTGGAAATAAAGATTGGTCCAGGTAAGTGAGTTTTAGAGTCTACTCACTGGAGACCAGGCAGAAAAGTTGGATTTGGTACAGAAACCTTTTAAGCAACTGTGAGGACTTTTGTTCATATCCGGGAACTCTCATGAAGCCCAGTACGGTAGTAAAAGCATCTGCGTGTAATCCATGAGCTCCTCAGGGGAGATGGAGGTAGATACAGGAGAATCTCTGGAAACCTATAGGCAAGCTAGCCTGGTATATACAACAGAAATATAACAAAGACAGCCTGTGTCAAAGAAGGTGAAAGGTGTATCATACACACATATTTACACACACACACACACACACACACACATACATACACACACATACACTCACACACATACACACACATACACTCACACACATACACACACATACACACATACACATACATACACACATATACACACATACATATAGATACACACATATATACACATACACATACATACACACATACACATACATACACACACATAGGTACACACATACACACATACACATACACATACATACACACATACACACACATACACACATACACACATACACACATACACACACATACACACATACACACACATACACACATACACACACACACACACATACACACACATGCACTCCCACACAGGCTACTGGTCCACATGGCTAGAAAGCTATTGTTATAGCTTCCTCAGCTGGAGGCTGAGTATTTGACTTTTGTTCTTGTCCTGTTTATTCTCTAGAAAATTTACACCCAATGTGATCTTCAGTTATCATTCTATATATACACTTAGTTTTGTAGTATGTTGCTTAAAATCTTCAGACAACAGCTCACAACTTACATAGAAGGAAAGTAGAGACAGAATGTGCATGTAATTCTAGCCACAACAGGTTGGATTTGGCAAAACACTCGTACCTGTTGGATGGAATCCAGATGGGTATATTAGACATGTACCAGAAGGATCCAATTATGACACTTTGCACAGAGCAGGGTCCCCTCGAATACATTCCAAGGACAGCAGAGTAAAAATGTAGCCTGGGTGAAGGAGTGAGGGAGTGCAGGTGGACCCCAGTGCAGCAGGCAGGGTTTGAGGACCACAGATGCAAACTGTATAAAGAACCTGAATCTGGAACTATTTTAAGAACTGGCCTTGGGGTAACCAAAAGAAAAGTCTATTTAGTAAAATTTCGTTGAATGTCAGAGAAGCCCCTAGCTGAAATAATTTGAAGCTGTTACATTGAAATCAGTTCAATATGTTTGGTGCTACTCTTATTTTTATAACTAAGTTATTTATGTAAATGATATCGGGAATGACAAAAAGACATTTTTTGGAGTTTTTCTGGTAAGTCTCAAGGATTTTTTCCCTTGTATTTTCTGCATCCTGCTGTTGTTATAGATGATAACCAATATTCTACTAATTTCCTAGGTCATGCATTCTATAAGTGAATATGATTTTTTGAGGTGATGGGATAAGTCCTGAGATTTTACAGGATTTTGATGGCGTTTGAAGTGCCAAGTGCTATAGAAAACCTAACAACTTTGCCAACACATTGATGACGTCCTCTAGTTACTTACTCTCCTGCCTAGATCTGCACTTGTATAAAATCACAGCGTGGATATCTGGGGTTGTGTCAAAGTAGATCTATGACCCTGTAGAGCTTACAATTTCAGCCTCCTGATGCACGCTTTGGAAACGATGCCTTCTTAAGCTTTCTGATAACTTCAGTGAATGGGATGCTCACCGACTTTTCCTCTACACTTTCAGAGCAGTGCAGGGTGAGCTCTGTCTAGTATAGGTAAATGATCAGCATCAGGAACAGAGGCTGTGTGGACATGAGCACCCAGGACCAGCTGTGTTGTGCTGTGCTTACAGAACAATCTGTCGTCTGCAAACTGTGCACTTCCTCTATACCTTTCGTCCATGATGAACCCTCTAGCACACTTCTGCCTTCGGGATCCTTTTTTTTCCTGTTAGCCACCTCTTCTCTTCCTTACCAACTGGTTCTCCTCATTGGTCTATTTTCCACCATAAGTTATTTTTCTGTTCTTTAGTGACCATGTATACTGAAAGGAAAAAGACATCTTTAAACAAAAACATTTTTGTACATTTCTCTCAGGAAAATCAGAAAAGTATTCATCTCCTCTTAGTTTAATGTCTTCAAGTGTGGTAATCAGTCATACAGAACATGTTGTCTTAGTGCATAAAATAATTTCCAGGAACATATCCAAGTCTTTTAAAAGTACAGTAAAATGCTGCGTGTATGCACATGATATACAAATATCCCACTGGAAAACTTCAATTATTGAGTTATTTGGTCAACAGAAACCAAATGTTTAGATTGTTTAATTGGAAAATACCTAATAGCTAGCTACACCTTAGTGTCTGGATGAACAGAATTATTTAAATAACAATGCAGATTTTAATTTTTTTTATTAGTTACTCTGGCTTCAGCAGATAGAGCTTTGTCACTCTGTTATCACGTAGGGAGAAATTTATGCACCTCCAGCTGATTCCTTATATATTTTTCTATAGACAGATTGTGAAAAATAAAAAAAAATATTAGTTTCATTTTGGTACCCAAGTTTATTTTTATTCTATGTGTAATGAAATCCATGAGTCTTTACATGAATGTGTCAATGTGTACTTATGAAGGGGTCTAGCAGATGCTTCACACAACTCTCTTTTGAAAACTACCAAAAATTATGCCATGTTATTGTACAATAATTTATTAAAATAATAATTGAAAATGAGATTTTTTTGAGAGAAGATCTCATCTTTTAGGCCTGATTATTCTGGAACTCCAAGTATAGACAAGGCTGTACAGACATCTACTAGCCTCTACCATTTGGATTTAAAGGTGTACTTTACTATGCTAGGCAACAAAATGTGATCCTTTATTTCTGCAACCAACCAAGTAACCAACCCCAAACCGGTGTGAAATGAAGGATTTAAACAGAAGAGAGGAGGGATGAAATAACGATGATGACCTAATCTTGTGCTGATGTGAACTGTGAACGGGAGAAACTGTTGCAGAGTTACTGTTGCATGTCAGCACCTCCACAAATGTTCCATAAAGAACACTTACCTGTTGAGCCAACTTCCTTCTCATCCTGCAGTCCTCCCTTTCTTCCCTAGGTCCCTCCATCTACTTCATCCTCACTCCCTTTCTTCTTGTCTCACATAATTACATTGAATACAGTGTGAGCAGGAACTTTTTCACTAGATCCACTAGAAGCAAATCCATATGCTGATGTGGGTTCTGTTTTATGTTTGAACTTCTTTTTGATACTAATTTTTCTAAAATAATTGTTCTTTTGGTTTTGGACACCCATATAAACACCTCATTAAGAAATTAAGAAATAGTAGTCAAATCAAACATTCATTTGTGTCTTACTCAGGATTTGTATTCCTGCACAAAACATCATGACCAAGAAGCAAGGTGGGGAGGAAAGGGTTTATCTAGCTTACACTTCCACATTGCTGTTCATCATCAAATGAAGTCAGGACAGGAACTCACACAGGGCAGGAACTTGGAGGCAGGAGCTGATGCAGAGACTATGGAGGGGTGCTGCTTACTGGCTTGCTTCTCCTGGCTTGCTCAGCCTGCTCTCTTATAGAACCCAGGGCCACCCACCCAGGGATGGCACCACCCACAGTGGGCTCTCCCACCCTTGATCACTAATTGAGAAAATGCCTTAAAGCTGGATCTCATGGAGGCATTTTCCTAAAGGGAGGCTCCTTTCTCTGTGATAACTCCAGCTTGTGTCAAGTTGACACACAAAACCAGCCAGTACAATTTAGTTAGTTGGCAAGGGTGTTCTTTTATAATAATAGAATTTCTTGGTCATAATAATGTCGATAACTTATTGATGTTTTCCCTTTAATTTAACCTAAGTATTATGAAATACCTGTTTTCTATTTGAAAGGTTCTATGTTTCTAATAGCTATTGGGATGGACTAGATGGCTCAGTGCACTCAAAACATCTATTTATTGATTGAAAAATATGGAAGTGTAATCTATACCTCCTATTTTGTGGTCTGGCTGAATGTTCCCCCTCAGTTGTCGCCCTTTCTTCCTCCTTCCTCTTCTCTGTTCCTGTGTTGGGGCATGGGGTTCGGGGCACTGTGATAACTAGGTAATTATTGGATCTAGGACTGTATTAGTCCAGCCCTCATCCTGTGCTCACTTAACATAAATTTTTAGAAAAATATCACACATGTGTGTGCTTTTATGTATGTATGCATTTTGAAGTATTTTGTGTGAGTGAGTGTGTGTGTGTGTGTGAGTGAGTAAGTGAGTGTGTGTGTGTGTGTGTGTGTGTGTGTGTGAAGAAGTATGCATCATGTTGGTATGCACATGGGTGTGGAGAACAGACCTTGATTTCCCTGTCTCTGCTTGAGTGTTGGAACTAGAGGCTGCAGCCATGCCTGCTTGGCTTTACATGGCTTCTGGGCTTCTTACTTCAGCGAACTTTATCCATTGCTTCAGTTCTCAAGAAAGCTTCATAGAAAGTGTCCTGGTTTTTTTTGTTGTTGTTGTTGTTGAAGTAGCCCAAAGAACTCAAATTTATGATTTTAAATAAAATTATTAGGATTCCAACAAATTCAATAATCCAGAGCCCAGAAACATTTCATAGATTCGAAATCTCCTTAATAATATGCGATTGTTTTACTTCCAAGAGAGGTAATTAAGTACTTTGAAAATGGATGTTACTTTTTCCTCCTTTTCAGGGTGCAAAGGACTAAGCTCAGGGCTGCAGGAACGCCAAATGATTTCTCTATACCTTCAACTCTGCAGTCACAATTTTAAAGGAACCTGACCACCAGTAAAAATTATTCTAGTTAATCAGCACTTGAAGAGACTTCTCTCTCTCTCTTTTTTTTTTTGTAACAATAGGATGTTTATTTTGTAAAGAAATAAGGGAGAAGAACATCATGGGTCAGGCCTGACTGCAAATGGCTTAAATGCCCACATAGTCATTAGGAAAAAGAAATAAAAATGTGGCTAAACAACAGCTAGAAACAAAGAAAGAAAGAGAGAGGAAGAAGGAAAGAAAGAAAGTGAGCAAGAGAGAGAGAAAGAAAAAAAGGAAGGAAGGAAGGGAGGGAGAGAGGGAGGGAGGGAGGGAGGGAGGGAGGAAGGGAGAGAGAGAGAGAGAGAGAGAGAGAGAGAGAGAGAGAGAGAGAGAGAGAGAAAGAGAGAGAACTTTCTCTCATTATCACTGAGAAAGAAGTAGCTTATATGACCTTCTATGTTTAGAGCCTGAGTCAGATGCAGTTGAGCTTGGCTTCCTGCTGTCAAGACTAAGGAGATTAGTGATGTACTTACCATAAAATCAGATGTCCTTCTGGAAAAAAAAAATTAAAAGGTGAATTTGAAATGCAAATCAGAAATTACTGGATCTTTTATGACTGTAAGAATTAAGGGCTCTGGATTAGGATGAGATGGAAAGAATGATAAGTAGATAAAAGCTGTATTTTTAGCTCACAAAACAAACAATAAAACCAGAATCTTTGGGGTTTCATTGTAGTATGCACACAGATTTGTTTGGCAAATAATTAAAACTTAAAAGCCATTCTCTAGCTATATCATCATTTAGACAACTACCTCTCCTTATCAAGCCACTTACTCTTAGGATCAATTGGAAACCTGACATAAATCTCAAATACTTAAGATTCTCATGTTAACAATGAGAATCACATGTATATAAACAATAATTTAATAATTATAGTCTCTCATGTTTCAATTTAGTAGATATATTCATTTTGGCTTTCAGGAGTTAAGTATGATGGACATATTAAAGTATCTTTGTTTATATTCTGTTAGAATATAACTAGCTTTACAAAGGGCACTATAGAGTGAAATGGAATATAATCCTGGACCTTGTTGGGTGGAATCCAAACAATTTTTACTGTCTAATCATGTACTTTAAATGTAGGGCTATATGACACCCTATTAAAAGAACATGGATTCCTCGTTGTTTTATCATTTTATACTCTTTATTTTATGTGTATGTGTGTTGTGAACACAAGCATATCTGTGCATAAACGGTGCCTCAGGAAGCCAGAAGAGTGTTGGATTCCCTTTTACAGGAGCTACAGATAATTTTCTGTCTCCGTGCTGATGCTGGGGATTGACCTCCTGTCCCCTGGAAGAGCAGCCAGAGAGTTCTTAGCTGAGGATCCATCTCTCCAGTCCCCCCCCCCCCCCCCCCAATTAATCTTTTAAAGCAATACTCTGCCAAACAAAACAATAACAACACCGAAACTAGAAAGAACAAACCAGGTCCCTAAACAGTGTGTCTTGCTGAAACAAGATTGCTGTCTGCAAGGAAATGTGAAGAATGCGGTGGGTTTGGGACAGGCTTAACTGTGGTGCAATGATAGAAAGTGCCTGAAGCACCAAGCGTCAGCACAAGGAAAGTGCCTGCTCGTCTCTGTTCGTAGCACCTTATTCTTTTTCCCTCCTGTATGTAGATACGAGGAATATTCAGAGAACAGCATATATTAACCTGTCGTTCAGGATAAAAAGCCATTTTGAAGAGACGAAGAGAGCAAAGATCACCATAAGCTAGGGCTTTGATGAGTGTTGAAGGCCAGAAGTAAATCAATGTTTTGATGAGTGTTGAAGTGATGAATTGATGTTGGCAACTCAGAAGAGTTTATTCAGGTAAGATGTGGACCATGTTAAAAGAAAACAAAAAACAACTCCCCCCAAAACAAAAACTCATTGATAACAGTCCTTTGACAACAGTAATAGCAAAGTTTTGTTGGTGCTTGTACTTGACTATGTTGTAAGTACTTTAAGCGTATGGCTTCTTTGTCTTATCACGAGGAAACAGAGAAAAGGGTACATGACTGGTCTAGGGGAGGAGCTTGGACCTGGGCCCACATGACAGACAGTGTTAAAGTGCGTTTACTCTGTTCATGGAAATGAGCAGACACAGAATTTACTAATACTGAAAATGAATCAACTCGGCTTCCCACTGGAGACCTTCACTTGGTCTTGGTTAGTCCATGTGCAATAGAAAACAAGCCTTTTTAGTTATATCACAGGACTGGACTTCTCTAGCTCAGCCAGGGGAAGCTTCAGTTCTGTCATGCATGAGAATGAAGTTTGTGCCACCTGATGAAGTATTGGCAGTGCGTATGCAAAGTGGCACGTTGTTCTGGAGTTTCTTCTAGTTTACCCTTCGGATCTCTGTAGGACCGAAGCAAACTCAACTGGTCAACTAAGTGAAAAGTGATCATAAAAAAAAGTCTGATATTTCAAACATCTAGATGCTTCACTAGAAAAAAGAGAAACAAAAGCAGACATAGTTTACAGGTAGAGAAACCATTAAACGCTAAAACTTGAGGAATACTTACAAATCATAAATCATGTTCTAAAGTAATTGTAGAGTAAAGACTGATATAAATGCACTAATCAGAAATTTTATGAAATGGAATGGAATTGTTTTGTCAATACATTTTCAACGAGAGCCGAGCATGGTGGTGGTATGTCTTCATTCCAGTGCTTGAGAAGCAGAGGCAGGGTTATCTCTATGAGTTAGAGGCCAGCCTGATCTACAGAGAGTAGAGACCCAACAGGGTTCAGGGCTATAGAGCCAAACCTCATCTCAAAAAACAAACAAGCAAACAACAACATCAAAAACCAAAAAGCAAAATAACAACAAAAAAGATTTTTAACTAAGACCCAATACTGAACGGTCACTCATCTTATGAAGAGTCCTAAAACATAATGATACAGTTAATATACATTATTTATGCATAATGACATAGTTAATATACATTATTTATGCTCAATGGTTCTTCTTATGCACATGTGCCCAAAGGCTTAGGCAATGGGCAAGTGTTTTTTTTTTTAATAAACTGAAAAACTAAATAAATTAAAGCCACCTGTTCTTTTTTTTTTAAAAGGGGATATATACATGTTATTATTTTACTATATGTTAAACTAGGGTCTCATTTTGGGTAAACTTGTGGTGAAAGCCTATTCTAGGGACGAGACAAGTTCACCAGATGCCCAGGACTTTCAGATAGTCCACACAGGCACTGACACAGCCGTGAGGCCTCCTGACTCTTTAGCAGTGGGCTTTCTTGTAAGTGACGTGAAAGAGGTAGTCCTTATGGCATTGACAGTATGCATCATCAGACACAGACTTCTTCTCGGATCTTCACAATCACAAACCTAAAAACCAAACACATGGTGGAGATGAGCAGGTAGACAAGGGAGGGGAGATAACAGATGCCTCCCATGATCATTTAATCTGTGGGAAGAAGAGAGTACACAATCTCTGGGATCCAGGGCGAAGTTCTTTTAAAAGTGCTATTATGGATTTACTTCCAATCGTTCCTTGACAATGACTGTGTATTATGACAATGTCACGACACCATTTTTTTTTTTGATGGAATGTCAAAAACATTTTACATGTCTATGCCTTCTTGGAAATCCCAAGTGCTTTTATAACTCCAAAAGAAAAAAAAATCCATACAATAGGCTTCATCCTTTCATTTAGATGACTTTCAGGGGCCCTCATTATCCGCATGCTTGGATCTGAGCACCTTTAGTTCAGTTACTTACACACATTTACAGAACACTTCATCTCCAAGGTCTTCCAGCTGCCTCTTTTGGCATCACATTATGTGCAACTATCTGAATGTTTTGTCTGTTTGATCAGCCAGCCAGGTTAGAAGTGGGCTGAATTCTTTTTCACTGGTTTTTAGTTCTGCTTAAGAGAGATTACTGAAGTCCTGGGCCTATAAAAACAAAGTGCTTTTGGGGTTGTTGTTTGTTTGTTTGTTTGTTTTTCTATTGATGAAATGGAAGAGAAAGTGTCTCCCTTTGTTATAAGACCCCCCCAAATTCCAAGAAGTACAGCAGAAAAAATTTATTTCTATTGTTAGAATTTAATACAAAATCATGTTCTCTGTCATACAGAAAATTTATCATAGATTTTTATCTGCAATAAAAGTGATGTCAAGGGTGCCACATAATACATTTGTAAAGGTTAGAAATATTTTAACCTTCATCTGTGACCAGAATTACAATGGTCAGTGAACGGCTGAACCACTACTGGCTGATTGTTGAGAGTGAGAAAAAAAAGAGAGAGAAAGAGAGTGAGCAAAAAGGCTGCTGACATTAATGTAAAACAGCATCAGGTTCCCAGCACTGTAGAGTGGCCAGGTCATTTTGAATAATGTCCTTGAAATTACAGATTTATTACACAAGTAAAAATATGTGGTTACAAATTCCACGACTCTCCTGGTCTTGTAGTGGATTTGTATTTTCAGAGTCCTGTGGGATTACAGTGTTTTGTTGGTTAAACGCTGGCAAAAGCCTGTGAGAGCGTAGCAAGCACATTATTTCAATGACTTCCTTTCTGAAATGACCACTGTTGCAGACCAAGAACAGGGAGCAGGATTCTCAGAAAGGCATCATGGACTTCTCTAGAATTCATTGAACACTATTTTTAATTCGCACAATTTTCTTTCTAGAAGAAGAGTACAAGCTCTTGTAGTCAAATGGAACATTCTTGGAAAAGTGAAGTCCACTCTTTTCCGAAAGCCTGGGCTATTTCTGGCTTTCTTCTTCTTGTGCTGTTACAGGCTGTGTCTGGCCACAATCCACATTGTCTTTAAGCACGTCTGCTCTTTTCATACTAGAAGCTGATCTTCCATCGTTCCCACTTTTCATCCAGGCAAAGCAGAGACCTAAGTCGTACTCAGTATTAATTAGCTAATAAGAAATTGTTTCAGACTGAAGCACAAGCAGAGGGTATAGTTGTCTTTTCTCATTAGATTTGCATAAGAAACAAACACAAGGTTTGCATAGGAAAATTCAAATAAATTTTTATTTATTTAGTTGTTTTTGCTTTTTTCCCTGCTTCAGACACAGCATGGTTCACACTTGCTCCTGGTTCACACTTGCTCCTGGTCATTCTGTTCTTGAGTACAGCGAGTATTTTGAATAGCAGATGATTTAATTTAGTTGGTTTAACGCACAGTTTCAGCTTTCGCCTTTCCTTTGAAAGTGTGTTTCATGACTGCGTCTGCAGAAGCCTGTTTTCATTACCCAGTATCCTTCAGCCTTAGATCTGTATCAGTTTTCCCCCTTGCTCATAATCCATTACAGAAAGTAGTGTAGCTTTCTGTAGCATGGCCAAAACTCCATGATATGTTTGTAATTTTCCATAAGATTTGTATAGTATAAAGTGAAAATGTTTGCTTTAAGAGACATCTGCTATAAATAAACTGACAGTGTAAAATTTCAGGAGAGCTACACAATTGCTTTAAAGGCTCAAAGCATGAACCCTCCGTAGAAACTGCCAGAACTTTCTCACATTCTAGTGGGTGAGCTATATTCACCTCTGTGTTTGTGAACCTCTACCCAATCCCCAGTTCTCCATCCTCCTTCTCAGCCCCAGAAACTGCAATGAAATTAGTCTGTAATGCTTTCAACGCTCTCGTGGATCAGTTTTCCTTCTCAGAGAAACATATGAATGGCGTTAAAATGTGCTTCCAGCTCGCACACAATATTACTCCAGAATGGCAGAGAAACAAGCCGCTTCCTTCAGATTCTGATATTATCTTTATTGAACAGCATTGCCAGCTTGAAAAGGTCAGCCATCCAGGTCAGAGGAATATATTCTTTAAGAAGTTTCCAGAACTGCTTTTAAAAACTCAGCCCCAGGAGGATTTCTCAGTGAGAGTTGAGGGTCTTGCATTCCTTTCTTTCAAAATTCTCTTGCCAACTTTTTGTTTTTGTTTTTTAATAAAACAAGTAACAGGATTCACAATAGGCTTTCTTTCTGTGTCATTTTCTTTTCTTTCTTCTAAATTTCAAAATTTCTAAATTTAGAAAAAAAATCTAAAAAGAAACTTTACTTTCCTTTTAGCATCTGAAAGGAAAGCTCCACAGTGCTCTTGTCAGAAACTGGATGGAGAACTCGTTGATCAGGAATGACAATAATGGGTGAACTCTACACTGACATTCAAAGACTCAAGTGGTCATTGGAGAATATGGAAACCTCATTTGAAAATTGTTTCTTTGAGCTATTCAAAAAAACTTTAGTATAAGAGGTGAAATTAGAGCACTGCTTGCTTCTTTAAAAAATCCAAATGTTAGGACTGGTGTGGGTCAGCACCAAAGGAAGCCTGGAGTCAAGCCTGAAGACCAGTGTTCAAGCCTTTGTCCTTACAGGCTGGAAGGAAAGAAATAACTCTACAAAACACAGATTCAGATGTCTGTACAGGTGCTAAGACACAGGTATGTGTGGCTGGGCACTTGCATGTGTGTTTATGCACATTCATGCACACATACACACACTGGCACACACACACACACACACACACACACAAATAAATAAGTGTGAAAAAATGTCACTGAAAGAATGTGGGGATTGGCTGAGAAAGTCGCCCTCCTGGATTCTATTTATTGTCATGTGCATACACACATGGAATTAAAAACATAGTAAACTCTGTGGAAAGAAGATACACTGTATTGAAGCTTCGACTTTAGTAAGTTTCAGGGGTTGAAGGAAAAAAAATCTGTAAACTTGAGCTCATAATTTTTCAGATAACAAGGAAGTGAAGAGCAACTTGTGCATACATTTTTTCATTCATTCTCCACATCTTGAGGAGGAAAGTACTTTTCAGTATTTATAGAAATACAATTTAAATTGCTTTTTCATTATGACACCCTCAAGGCAAAATTATTTTATTGGAAAATTGATTTGCTATCAAATAAAATGAAGATAAGAGCTTAAAAGAGCTAAAGTCGTCACGTGACAACCGCTTGCCTCGCAGACACTACCAGATATTCATACGTGTGTACACATGAATTCTCATGCATATAACATGTGCATATATATTTTAAATTTTCTGGTATTTATTGTTCTCAAGAGTAGAGTTTTGTAGCCATGGGGAAAATGTTAAGTTGACAACTTTCAGACAGCCTGTCTCCTATACACATAGAAATTACATAAATTGTTATGGAGATCAAAACCAGTTGTCAAAAAAATTTTATAAAATACTTCCTTCCCCCTCTTAAAAATGGTTTAATTTTCTCCTCTCTCTTTCAGCCCTTTATCTTCTCCAGTGTCCCACCCTGCAATATGTGTGAAGTGTTATCAAAAGCTTTCTGATATTACCATAAATTACTGTGTAAGCAGAGCTACTGCTTATCTGTCAAGGGGCTTTTTTTCTTTTTCTTTAGCAATTTTCTCCATTTCTATATGTGGGAAAGCTTTTACCCCTGCAATTTTTTTAAAACCATGGACGGCACCTAAAAGGCTTTGACTTTTATTGAGGGAGTACTGTAGATTTCTGTTCATAAAATAATCTTGTGATACCATAAAGGGACAAGAAAAACAGTTTTCCTATTGTTTCTCTTCAATGAGAATTTTGCAGACAATAATTTATGTATAGTGGGACACACTCCCATACCCAATAGAGAAAATACATTATTGCATTTAGTATATATTTTTACTTTTGACTTTCATTTCTGATTGCACATTTTGCATGCAGCCAGTCTGTGATTTTTTTTCAGTTATTTATTTTAAAATCTATTGTCATTATGTCTCATCCATGCTACATAGTTAAGTATAGCTCTTTTGATAAGAATTACTTCACAGGGCTCTATTGTACCTGGATAGTCATAATTTTTGACAACCATGCAATTATCTTTTCTTTTGTGATCTTTCTTAAAAATACCCAGGGTTAATTGGATAGAGCTTCTGTTTTGGAAAGAAGAGGGATGATACGCTATTATGGGTCCTGTACCCTGAGAAAGCTTGACTTAGGGTTGTGCTGACGCTGCCCCAGGCTGAGACGGACTGCAGTTTCTATTTCAGACAGCACAGGAAAGGAGTCCCACAAGAGACCCAGACTTCAGAAATGATTGTCAGGAATGATGACAGAATATCTGGAAACTACCTGAAAGACGAAAACTGTGAAGTTATCCAACCCAGTGGGGGAAAAAAAAAACACCAAAAAACCAAAAAGAAGCAAGCAAGCAAACAAACAAACAAAAATCCCCAGTGGATCATTGGTGGCCTGGAATTTGCTGTTCACACTCAATGACTTGTCCTAATACTTCTCTATTTGTATCTAAATATCACTTCAGGTGTATTTTTCAATTGTTTAAAATATTAGAAAGTCAGTGCTTTTTTTTATACAGTACATCTCAAATAAATTAAACCTCGAAATAGACAGGCAGTCACTCTGACTGCATCCATATTGATTTGTAGGCAACAATGTTAAAGACATTCATGCTATCCCCAAAGACTATGCAGGTCAACTGTATCAAGAGGTTTTCCAAAGCAACAACAACAATAATAAGACAACCAACAAAATGTTTAAGCTGATAGGCTTCATCCCTGAAAGGTGAGTTTGTTGTTCTTGGTTCTTCTCAGTTCTGCTACAAGGTAGAAAGATATCAGGTCTCTGATCATAGGCATAGCCTCCTGGGAATAAATTAAGAGCAAATACGTTTCTGCTGCTGGCCTGGAACAGGCACTGTTTGTAGATAGCATAGTGAGCTACAGTGAGCACACCACAGCTTCTGCCTGTGATGACCCACCCCACCTTCCATTCCTGCAGCTTCTAATGGTAACCATGTGAGCCGAAGCAATTTATGTGCTTTGGATGAGCCAGCTCCTCCATCTTCAACTTTAAATTAAGAGGAGAGACTATGTAAAAGTACTTTTATGAGTCTGACAAAACATATTGACCTATTCCTCTGGTACCTAGTTAGTAATTCAATATATGTATTTATTTAAATGAATAGATTTTTTCCCCAGCATTTTTAAGCTTACGGATAGTTTTCTCAGAAAGTATGGAGTTCATATTATGCAGCCCCAGGCTGATATAGTTCACACTGTTGCTAACATCTTTCATTAGTGTAGCCCATCTGTTAAACTGATAAAGCAGTATACATATATTACTATTAACTTAAGAACTTAGTTTATAGTGAGCATTTTATTGAAGATTGTGTAGTTCTGGGTTTTCATAATGTCATGCATATCAGGTAGAATGATTTTACTCTTCTAAAAATTATCTACCCTTAGGTCTGAAAATGGAGCTCCATTGGTGGTGTACTTCCCTACAAAATTGCTTGTTGGAGGCAAAGACAGAAGTAGCCAGAGCAGGTAAGAAAACTGTGCAATAATTTAAGTGAAATGTAAAATTATGTGGGCCAGAGTGAAGGCACTGAGTAGTAGATATGAAACATTAGTAACATATCCTGTTACAAAGTGCTATTATTTTTATCATTAATATAAATTATTCTTACATCCTATTATTACATAATGATGATGTCATATTCTTGTGTTAACTATTTCAACCCTTTTCAGTAAATCATGAGGCCTGCAGTTATGGTTCTTGAAAATCTAGCCTTTTCTAGTTTGAAAAATTGGAAAAGTTTTATTGTGAATAGATTTATCTATTGCTGGGATATATCTTTTAAATGGTTTCCTCCTATAGAGATATATTTAGCTCACTTAAAATATAATTCAGTTCCAATTTGCCATTTTTCTTGCCAGTAAGTCAAAGTGTCATAGGAAATAAAGGCAGAGACTCATTAAAGTCCTAGGCTCTTTAAAACATTTTCTTTTCTTTCCTCAGAGCAGCAAAATTAAGGGGAGGAGTGTGTCTACAGTGAATGGGTGTCACTGAGAATCATGAATAGGGTGTACTTTGGTTGGAGATTCAGAGTTCTGGGGTGTGATTGTGGAGAGAAGCATGCGTGAAGATCACTTCGGCTTTTGAAATGCTAAATTCCACCCAGTTGTAAGTAGGAGAGACAGTCCTAACCCTGTCACTATCAAGCTTTCCCCCCAAATTTGAGTGCTACCATTGGATTTCAGGAAAGTAAGGAAAGTTTTGAGTGTGTGTCCACCCAAGCAAGGAGAATTCCAGAGGTGCAGCCAACCTCACTCTGGCATTAATCATCGAAATTGATCTCAATAACGAGTCATAAGTATGAACACAGTGACTTAAGGACTATTTGATTAAGCATAGTCTATCTTGGGAGAGTCTCTTATAGGAATTAGTGATACAAAGAAAAATAAAACCATGTAAACTGAAATAAGGGGCCAGACAATCAAATACACATGTAAGTAGTACAATGGTGAGGAGTTAACTTACGCTGTCACCTTGACACAAGTTTAGAGTCACTTTTGAAGAGAGAACATCAATGTAGAAACTGTCTCCTCCAAATTGACCGGTGGCTGTGTGTATGAAGCACTTTCTTATTTGATAAGCCGCGTGGGAACCCATTGCAGGTAGTACCATTCCCTAAGCTGAAGGGCTGGGTTATATAACAAAGCTGAGCAAGCTAGGGGAAGTGAGCCTGCAAATAGCATTCTGCAATGATGGTTGTTTCAGTTGCTGCTTCCAGGTTTTGCCTTGGTACCTGCTCGGGTTTCCTCGGATGATAGACTGTAACTTGTAAGCTGAGATAAACCTCCTTTCTCTCAAGTTGCTTTTGGGCTTGGTGTTCAAAATACCAATAGAAACCACAAGTAGAACAGGCAGGGAATAGGGGAAGGGACAAAGCTTGAGTAGAACATTCTGGCTAGACAGTTTGGGGAAGAATGGTGACCTAGGTGAGAGTGTGACGCTGATGAAGTAAGGACAGGAGCCCGGGTATGTAGGATGCAGGTGTGATAGATAACCCTGCAGCAGCAAGGAGAGGAGTGGGCTGGAACGGAGGGAAGAAGCACAGCGGACAACTTGGAAGGAGACGGGTTTCCTTAGAGTGCGAGTCATAGGCAGCGGATGCCTCCAGAGTGTCCCCATCTAAAACCTTACCGTGCAGAGTGGGAAGCAAACAGGCATAGGAAGGTGCAGGCGGTCTAGTCAGCCCACTTCACAGGGAGTAGAGAGTGGCCAGGACTTGAGCTCCGCAGTGTCTTTCTTGGCTCAGGTGGTAGTGTTTGAAGACGGCCTGGGTGTGTGACAGAAAATGAGAAAGAATTGTTACAGCAATCACTGTGCGAAGTGTTGCTTCACAAAGGTGAAGCTGAGAGAGAAAAGCCGTGGAGTGGACGCAAAAATCTTCAAAGTTAGGAGGACGGGCTGTCTTCTTGGGCTCTCCTTAAATCCCACAAGAGTTCTGGGGTACAAAGGAAAACACGTTGTCATTGCTTTGGAAAGTAAGGAGATAAAATGGAAATGGCAACCAACTTAATTCCTTGGAGATGAACATAAATATTGTCCATTGCTGTGATTCAAAAGGAATGTCCTGATGGGCTCAAGCAATCTGTAGGACGAGACTTAACGCACTGACCAAAGCATACACTTGTTCTGTTTGTCTTTAGGGAAAACTGGGCCTTACGCCATAGACATCATGTATTTTTATCTGTGCAATGGTTTTGTTCGGTTTCTTTCTCCTGTTTAGTCAGTCATGTGAGAAATTAACACTTGTTATTTATAAGCCAAAGCTATCAAATTGCCAGAATTGACTAGAGACTAACTCAGTTTCATACTAAAAAATGTTGATAATATTTCGTCACCTTTCAGGGAGGATAATTGGTTGGCTAGGAACTAGAAATGTCTTGAGTTAGTGCTGATTTTTAATTGTTGTTATCTTTACTTTTTAATTATAAATTAATTTTGGTTTAACTTACTCATTTCCATTTTTATTTTTGTATAGACATGTTCCTAGGCTTTCAGAATGTAGCTGTGGATATTTGATATCATATTTCTAGCCTGTGATATCCTTAAATCTATGAATCCCAGTGTACTAGTACCTAAATATGAACCATCCTTCTTCAATTGCTGAAATGAGTGGCTAAGTAATTTCTTTCCTTAATCTTTCAAGTTGCTTAAGCCTTGGCATTGTTACTCACTGAATTTATTTTCCAGGAACAAGTGGTCAAGTAGAGTCAGATAGCTGGCTCAAAGGGTTAAAAGTTCTTGCCACACAATCCTGAAGACTTGAGTCAAATATACTGGACCCACAAAAATACAGTTCGCATCTGTAACCTCCAAACTTCTATTGGGTGGTTGAAGGTAGAGACAGGAAAATCACCCTGCTGCTCGAACTCTAAGAGTTGGGGAAGCAAGATCAACTAGCCTCAACAGGATGGGAAGGGAAGTTTAACTCTGCCAGTGAAAGGGTCACCATCCATTGAACAGGGGAAGAACTGGAAGCAGAAGATGCCCATCTCAGTCCTTAGGAAGCCGAGAGGCTTGAAGGCAGCTGCTCAGTCCACTTTATAAAGTCTCAGATCGGTGGACTGGTGCTGCCCTCAGGCTGGGTGACTCTCTTACCTCAGTGAATCTAATCTAGACAGTCCATGCCCAGAGATGTGTCTCCATGGCGACCCTAAGTTCTTTAAAATGAAAATTTGGATGCAACGTCGTAGGAGCTGTGCCCCCAGCCCTATAATAACAGTTTAACGGCATGTAGTTAACTAGCTATTTACATGCCATGAAGGTACCTAACTTCATAGTCTCAATTTTTTTCCCATCTGTAAATTCGAATCGTAGTACTTTGTATTTCTAGTTTATTTTTGGGAACTTGGTAATAAGGTAAAAATAAATGATAGTGTATTTGACTCTATAATAGGTCAAGCATTATTGTTTTTATTCTGAGAGAGGGTCTCATGTAGTCCAGGTTGGCCTCCAATGGCTGGTCCTTCTACGGCACTTCCTGAACAGAGGAGTTACAGATGTTTACCAGGATTTTCTTGCTTGATTCCCATATTGTTGAAAGAGCTTTGCAAGCTTATCAATGTGGGGATGAAATTGTTAATATCAGCCAATGTGTATGACTCAAAAGTTAAAATAATAAACGACTTTAAAGCCAACCTGACCAGTGATAATAGAATAATTTTAGAGAGACTCAAAGGTCAGAACTTGCCATAGAGAGAGAAAAAGGAAGAGGCTGAAGAAGGAAACAGGAAAACACTGAAGAATTGCTTCTAACTGTATATGATAAGATCAACTTCAGAGAACTCCATTGTGGGACTGGATTTATTGTGGGCAAAGATCAAACTGCACAGAGACTATTTTTAAGTGCAATGATAGTCCACTTATTAACTCTATACTAAATGGCTAGGGTTACCCTGTTTCCCCCTCTCTTGTTCTGCAGTCTTTTCTTAGCTTACCTACTGTTTACATTTTTGCACTGAGATGGTGCTTCTGAGGTTACCCAGGGATATGTACTCTGCAGCCTTGGATAACTTCAATATGGAGTCCTACTGCCTCTGCCTCCTGAGTATCCCCGATTATCACAGGCCACTCTAGCCTCAGTAGATCTCTGTTACTGAATCCTATCAGATGCTGACTCAAACAGTTATTTTCTATTTAATCAAAATTGATTTTCTATTTAATCAAAATGACTATTTACTTTAAAACTCTGTTTATTCATTTATTTGTGTGTGTACCGGTGCGTATATGTGTGTTGTGTGTGCATGTGTGTGAGCCTATGTGTGTATACATGTGTGTATATATGTGTGTGTACATATATGTGTGTCTGTGTGTATACATGGGTGCACAGGTGTTATGGGGTGCCTGTGTCACAATACACATGCAGAGAGCAGAGTACCTCATGTGTGGGAGTTTGTCTATCTTTCCACTATGAATGCCAGGTTTCAAACTCAAGCTCTTAGAATGCAAGCAAGCAACCATCTTGCTGACCCAAAGTAGATTATTCTTGACAGACATAACCATTATCTGACAGCTAGTAGTTTATTTTATTAGAAACTACCTGAGAGCAAGACATTTTGATGGTTAGAATTCTATGTGAACAAAGCCATACACCAAGTGCTCTAGGGACTGAGGTAATCTGAGAACCAAATTCTGAAAACCCCACAAAGAAAAAGACCAGGAACATTTTGCCAGGGAAAGATGACCAGGCCAAAGCGAAAATGTCTCAGGCAGGACAAGGGTGATCTGTGTGGTAAAACACACGGAGGAAAGACGGGAGAAAGAGGTGGCTGGGGAAACTGATTGTTCTCAGTCCACAGCACTGGGTCAAGGAATCATTGTGACATTTCACAATGTGTTCAAATGGTATCAGGCACTTATGACATAACAATGAATTTCAAAGTGATGCCAGGAGGGCAGGGAGAGGAGCAAGGTCCAAGGAAGCAGAGAGACATTCAGATTGTCTGACTTTTATCTTGCCAGGTCCAGTTTTTCTGCAACTCTCATGGCTCTGTTAAAACCTCTTGAAAAGGAAATTGGACCATGGTGCTCCCTGGTATTATTTCTCTCTGCTCTAGCCCTGGATTGTTCCACAGAACCCTTGTTCTCTCCTCTGACTCCCCTCCCCACCACTCAGTAGTGCTGGGGCTCACATATGAGGAGTAATGGATGGTGTTGGGAAATTACAAATTTTACATCTAAGCCATTGGTTTGCTAACTCATGGTGCTAAGAGGGACAGGGAATACTAATTCAGCAGCCTGAAGGGACAGTTGGATTCTGTAGCTGAATAGTTTTGTGCTCTGTGACTCTGAGCACTCACAGAAAGTGAAGTGTCCATCTTTGATGGAGAAAACTGGGCAGCTGTTTCAAATACATAGCTTTTCATTTCTCATGGGTAAAGGACACTAAGGATTATGGAGTCCCTGAGGTGGAGTTGTGGAGTTTTGAGAAGGGTTGTGTTAGGAACAGAAAAGAGGGGACAGGAGTCCCGTGGGGATCAGATTTTAAGATTCATAAGCTAGATGCTTTAGATCAAACTAAACATGGAGAAAAAGGACTGGGTGCTATTGATGAAGAGTTTCACTCCTAGCCATTTTTAGAGATGAGTGTTGCTCAGTGTTAAAACCTGTTTTAGCACAAACAAGGCCTTGGGTGCAATTCCTAACACGTGCACGTATGATAACTGCGCATTGATTTGGAAGCAGGTACAGAGTGCTCACAGAGCCTTCCTTTCACCAGGTGGCCCCACGGTGTTGGGTGCAGGAAGTGTCTTCTAGAACATTTTCCTGCTTGCTGAGCCCCGAGACATTCTAGTTTACAATGCCATCAGAGCTCGGAGCACTTCCTGCTGAATGACAGCTCCAGTCTTCCTGAGTTTTCAGAGACAGCTCCGTACTAGAAGCAGTAGCTCTCATCCCTTCAAGCTTCACGTGGCTTCCTCACTGATTAGCTCACCCAAGAGAGCGCTGGAGAGTATTGTTATGAGTGCCTGCAAATGTCAAGATTCTTGAGATAGTCAGGTCCTTCACTGAAGTAGGAGAGGGATGCCATTCGTTACTGTAGCTGAGACTCCTATCTGAAACTCTGAGGGGAAGGTCAAATGCAAAGAAACCCAGGAAGCCATATTTGTTTGAGGATTGGCTGTCAAGTCTTCAAGCACAAACTATTTCAGCAATAAAACCAAATTGCTTGCATCGAGGCCAAAGCCCAAGAAAGGGGGACCCAGAACACTGACCTCAAGACTTCCAGTTTCTTCATCTGTGCCATGAAAGCCACAGTGGAATCAACTAAGATAATGCACAAGAGCCAGTGTATAGGTGGAACCTTCCAAAGTCATCTAGTGCACAAGAGCCAGTGTATAGAAGATACCTTCCAAAGTCATCTAGTGCCTTGGATAATAAAAAAAGGTTCATTCTTTAAAGTTAGACTGAAGGACTACAAGTCCATGTAAAAAATTACCAAATTTTCTTGCCGTGTAAGGTCAACCTCTAATATATCAAGACATAGTTATAAAACATAAATAATTGTTAAGAATGCTAATCTCATTTTTTGAGGTCTTTTAAACATATAAAAAATGACTATTTTAATTCTTCAGTATCATTTAAAAAATTTGCACAGCTGCCTCCACTGGAAACTGCAATTGTGTTTACTAAAACATATGGATATTTATTATAAATTCTTCATTCCTAGTGTATGCTTCCACATGTGCCTATCAAGCTTACTGGAATATTTTAACCCTCATAAAGTAATGTGTGCTATATAAATGTGCATAATTGTGTTTCATAAGATAATATTCATCCTCATCTTAATTATTTGAGTAACATGCAAATATTTAATTGAATGTAAAAATCGACCCTATACATATTTATTTGATCTCTCTCCTCTCAGGGTAAACTCAGTGTGATTAGTATCAGAATAATTGCAAACAACTTCTATGCAGAAGAATCCGCCATCACCCAGAGTCCCAGCCTGACCCACGGTCCTTGAGGAAAGCCTCCAATGGGAGCTTGTGTAATCTTAGAGTGGGTGTTTCTTTAAAATTAGTAAGAAAATGGAAGAAATAAAGTAAAGGAAGATTTAGTCTTTAAAAGAATCTGTCAACACAGCCCTGGAAAGCATGGCTTACTTTGTCTATTGACTTCTTAACCTCTTCTTGTTCCCGTTTGTTTCTATTTTATTGGATATTTTATTTGTTTACATTTTAAATGTGATCCCTTTTTCTAGTTTCCCCTCCACAACTCCACTATCCCATTTCCCCTCCCTATGCTTCTATGAGGGTGCTTCCCCCACCCACCCATCCACTCCTGCCTCAACGCCCTGGCATTCCCCCATGCTGGAGCCTTGAGCCTTCACAGGACCAAGGGCTTCTCCTCCCATGGATGTCTGACAGGGCCATTCCCTGCTACATATGCCCCTGGAGCTATGAGTCCCTCCAGGTGTACTCTTTGGTTGGTGGTTTAGTCCCTGGGAGCTCTGGGGCGTCTGGTTGGTTAATACTGTTGTTCTTCCTATAGGGTTGCAAACTTCTTGAGTTCATTCAGTCCTTTCTCTAATTTCTCCATTGGGGACCCTGTGCTTAGTCTGATGGTTGGCTGAGAGCATGCGCATCTGTATTTTGTCAGGTTCTGGACTACAGCAGATGCCAAGGAGTACTTGCTGACAGGAGCCTTATATAGCTGTCTCCTGTTTCTTTTTTATTTCGCGTTTTGAATTCCTGTGCTTTATTTCAGCATTCTTTAAAAATGGACAGTGGCCGGTGAAAATTGAGACATGATTTCAGTACTTTGGAAGCAATTTCCAAATTTATCTTATTTTTATTTCATTTTTAAAAGAGGGACCCTGTGCTCACCCAGAGTAAAATCAGTGCCTCAGAAGTTTTTCATTGGGAGCCATAAGGGAATTGACCTGGCCTTGTTTCTGTCCTGAGGGACAATGACAGGCTTCAGTGCTGCCCTCTCTTTCTGATGCACATTCGGGTGATAGAGCCAAGGACACATGCTCTGTTTGGGTTTTAGAAGTTAAGTTGAACTTTACTAAGAAACTAGTTAAAAGTAGTTTAAGGTAATCATCGAGACAGTGGAGAGACGCCATTTGGAAGGGCCGAGCAAGCACATCTCACCACAGGCACCGACCAGAGGGTACCAGAGGGACACAGCAAGGAATGAATGGGAACCAGATGTGTTTTGTGGGTTCCAGATCTTCTTTTAATTCATAAGTGTTAATACGTGAGGGTTATAGCTCAGCACACGCCCTTTGAGGATTTTGCTAGTAATCATATTTTATGTAAAATATCCTGGTTCTTATTTTGCTCAGTTTTTGCCTTGGTTTTATGTTTTATCACCTGCCATTTCATTCTGCATTGTTGCAATATTTTGGAATTCATAGAATAAATTTGATTCCATAAAAGATACATGACTTTGTGCTTTGTTATATTTCTATTTTAAAAGCATAAGAACAATATATCTGTGTTGATCAATGGGCACTCAGAAGAGTTTCAGTAACTTGGTAAATGTGGTGCCGATTCTCTGAAGTTCCTCATCAAGCAGTAGTGACAATTATTAAACTGGCTGTAAAATTACAAAGCTCCTAACACTGTAGCTTTCATGGCCTGCTCAACTTGCTGAAAATAGTTATATAATTCCCCCTCCGCATTATGGACAAAACCAAGAGGGATAACTAGCTTGGGCTGGAGTTATTTGTATTCTGGGCATTTTCTGCACTTTAGCAGAATGCCCCCTCCATAAATGCCACCTTCATACAAAAGATGTGAAACTGCTTCCTAACTTATTTTCACACTTTTCTGCAATAATCTTGATAAGTAATTGTCACTAGAATTCTCATTCTAAGCGTTTGATCCACGTATGTTCTTCTTAGAGAGTGATTACTGATTTATCCATTTACCTGGGTGTGAATTTGTGTGTGTGAGTGTGCATGACCATCCACATAGAGGTCAGTAGAGGGCGCCAGGTCCTCTGTTCCTTTCTACCTACTCCTTTGAGGCAGGGTCTTTCCCTGAACCTGTTGATTGTGTTTTCTCGGCTATGTGGAAGCCAGTTATCCTCCTGTATCTACAGGCTTCTCATTTTGTTACCTGGGTACACAGATCCAAATTCCAGCACTCACAATTGTCCAGCAGGTACTCTCTTTTTTTTTTTT
>JADRCD010158157.1:0-10499 GCA_019843815.1 Montemys delectorum
GTTCATTGAAACAGTTGGTGAATGACTTTATGGCTAGACCATCTTAATACCTACATCATTTCTTAAATGAATGTAACCTGTTCTCTGTGGGCTGAGAATAAAGTCACTCACTCAAATCAAATAACTTTGACCATAGCAGAAGTCTGTATCCAAAAATCGTGCCTACAATTCATTCCTTGGCGTAGTAGAACTGTCAACTCTCAGCTTAGCTACGATGGAAGTAAAATCCTTTGGTGATTTGAGGGTCACCGAAGTACAGCTTTATTACAATGAAATCCAATGTCTGAAAATTGTTCTTATTTTGGGCTTGTACCACAGAAAGAGCCAAGATTTTAAACTCTACTAAATACAAAGCAAACAAACAAAAAGACTTTACGTACTTATGTTCATTTAAGAAGATACTAGTAGTGATGTATTATTTTGAAATATACAGTTAATATGTTTGGAGTTATTTGAAATTTATACTGAGAAAAATGTGTGTATTTGCAGTATTGCTGTAGACAAGCATCTACATAAGATTGTTAAATTGATTGTGTTATATCAAACAACTTTTATAATACTCATTTTTATTGTTATAATATTTTATAAATTTTAAGGAATATGACAAAAAAAGATTGTAGATATTGAAGAGGGGGTCTCTGGGAGGAGTTGAGGTACAAAAGGGAAACAAGAATGTGATTTAATTCTATTTACTTAAAATATGTTTTTAAATGTTAACAAATTCCGACAAATTGAAATCATGTAACTTTTCTCATCATAATGTAATAAAACTTAAAAGAAAAAAAAAGAAATCACTTTATGCAAGGCAGTGGTGGCACACGCCTTTAATCCCAGCACTTGGGAGGCAGAGGCAGGTGGATTACTGAGTTCAAGGCCAGCCTGGTCTACAGAGTTGAGTTCCAGGATAGCCAGGGCTACACAGAGAAACTCTGTCTCAAAAAACAAAACCAAAAAAAAAAAAATCACTTTATAGAGGAATGATGACCATACTAAAGCTGAACCTATCTAATGCCCACAATTCAATGCACTTCGAGATCTACTGCATCACAAGCTCCCCATAAGCGCACCAATCCGTCCATTTGTTTCACCCCATCCTCTCTCTCTTTGATGAGAATACTAACCTACAATCTCCAATCTTTGCAAACTGTACACATACATTTTAAGTTGATGTCACTTAGCTGCAGGCAAAGACTTTGCAATAGATTTCTAGAATTTATCTGTCTTACATAACCAGAATGCAGCACCGTTTGACAAATAGCTCACTTCACCCCTTATGACCATTTTGTCTTCTATCCATTTGCCTCTCTGAGCATCCTTGGCTAAGTAGGATCATGCAGCGTTTGCTTTTCTGTGTTTGGCCTTTTCCCTCAGTATACTACCCTCTAATTAATCCACACCGCATACAAACTGCATAGTCTCAGAGCCGGAGATGGGGCTCAACAGCTAACAGCACCAGCTGCTCTTCCAGAGGGATCCAGGTTCAAGTCCCAGCACCCATAGGGTGGTTTACCCTATGGGACTCCAGTCCTGGGAGACTTGATACCCTCTTCTGACCTTTGGGCACACAGCATATAGAGCAGCAGGCAAGCTCACACAAAAGAATAAATAAAATAAAAACAAAAATTCAAAAATCAAATTACATCATCTCTTTAGTGTAAGGCTAAATAATATCCATTGCATATGCAATGTTCAATATTCTCTGTGGCACAGGCATGTTTTTTTTTCTTTATCTATTCATCCATCAGTTAAAACTTAGTATGTTTCCCTGTTGTTGTGGCTATTGTGAATAATGCTACAATTACTAATAGTCTCAATTCCATTGACTATATTCCCGGGTGTAGGTTGGAAGAGCTGTTACACAACAGCTACACAGACTGACATTCCTATCAACACTGAACTGTTCTCTTTGCTCTGCGTCCACCAGCATTGTACTGGGGCTTTAGATAAAACTCTTCTAATGATTATGAGAACATATTTCATTGTGTTTTCAGTTCGTGTCTTCTGGGTTACAGACACACTTTCATACATCTGTGGGCTTCCTTTATGTCTTCTGAGAAGTTAAGACCTGCATTTCCGCTGCGAGTTCCCTCTGTCTCCTTCCTGCGAGATGTTCCCGCTGGCATTCTCAGCCTTTCAGACAGTAGCTCAGTGCTCTCCCTGACTGAACTGTCCCCAAAGCAGATGTCTCTTGTTAGTCAGCTGCATTTCAGGAACTGCTCTAGAAGAACTTGCCCCCACACTGATCTTTTTGTATTCGTTTTTATTTTACGTGTATCGGAGCCTTGCCTGCATGAATGTCCATACACCATGTGCTTGTGGTATCTGCAGAGACCAGAAGACAGTGTCAGATCTCCAGAAACTGGAGTAATTGATGGTTGTGAGCCACACTATGGGTGCTGGGAATTTTACCTGGGTCCTCTGTCTGGAAAAGTAACAAGTACTCTGAACCACTGAGATATCTTTCCAACACACACACACACACACACACACACACACACACACACACACACACACACAATTTTTAACAGCAGCACAGTTGAACAATGAAGGTGACTATATTCATCAAAGACAGTCTCCACTCTGATGTATTATCCTAGAATGAGCCAGATGCAGAGATTGCCATAGGCAGGCGGTGACCTTTAGCCTCCATAGAGCCAGGTTCTAGAGCTGTACCTCATTTATGCTAGAAACTGTTCTAAGAGACTACCAGAGTATCTCCTCTGCACCTGGTCTAGTGCATGTTGCTGACTACATTGTAGCATCCCAGAGGTAGAATTCTTTACACAAATAGTGTCTGCAGTGAATGTACCAATCTGAAAAGAAGAGGTCTGTTTTAAATCTGCATCATGTAAGTCATTTTCTTGCACCAGCTGTGAGAGAGAACTCTCAGCAACAGTTCCAGTCTCACTTCCAGACTCTCCCAAGACTTATTATCACTATTCATTCCATTTAATAACTTCTGTTATCACTGTATCTGCTGATTAGTTTTTGTCACCTTAGAGTAACATCGGAGGAGAGAGCCTCAGCAGAGGACTTGCCTCCATCTCGTTGGCCTACAGACACGTCTAGAGGGTGTGTTCTTGATTGATGATTGACATGATAGGGCCCAAACCACTGTAGGTAATATGGCCCTTGGGCAGGTGGTCCTGAGTTATATAAGAAAGCAGACTGAGCAAGCCAGTAAGCATCATTGCTCCATGGTCCCTGCTTCAGCCCCTGCCATAATTCCCCTCAATAATGGACTGGGACATGTATCAGCCAAAAAGACCCTTGTGCTTTGGATCACATTGTTTATCGTAGCAATAGAAGCAAACTAGAAAACCTTTTATTGTCATTATTTCTCAATTTCATTTGGCCATCTGTAACAATGAAAGGTGATTCATGATTAAGTTTATTCTATCTAACAAGCCAAGTAATATGTATTAAATATGTTTATTTAATACATACTTATTTATCAAATATATGTAATACATATATATACTTAAAACCTATCTTATAATCTATGGCTCACACCAGTAAGATGGCTGCATGGGTAAAAGTACTTGCCCAAAGCCTAATGACCTGAGTTTGAGCCTCACAACCTATATAAAGGTGGAAAGAAAGAACCAACCAGACAAAGCCATTCTCTGACCTCCACATGCATTCATGCTATAGTAAATGCAACACACACATACACACCATATATACATATGACAATAAATAGATAGAAAAAAATAAAATCCAGGACAATCACACCACCTAGCAGTAACTCCACTTCAATGGTCATAGGTTAACAGCCTCTCTTTATTTTTCAAGGTATTCACTTGACATCCGGTCATTCGTTCTGGCTATCCCTGGATGCCGCCATATATGTAGGAAGGATTACCTTCAACCTCAGTGTTGCCCAGGACACTGGGGCCCAGACTGCATGGGTAAGTCATGAAATCTTCTCATCTGGAGACGCGCTTCTCTGGAGCCATCTCACAGAATGTAACCGGAAGGAAGGATGGAAGGATGGGAGGATGACTCTCTAGGGCTTTGCGTTCCATCTATTTGTAGAAACACATCTTTTCCCATTATTTGTTATGCAGGAATCTGCTTGCTACAGTTAATGATCTCTCTTCAAAAGAATTCCTTGGAACCAAGCTTACTAGCACATTCCTATAGACCCAGTGCTCAGGAGGCTGAGGCAGGAGAAATGATTTCAAGGCCAACCTGGCCTGCAAAGCAAATTTTAGACCAACCTAGGCTATATAGCAAGAGCCAAAGAAAAAGAAGAGGTTGAAAGAACAAAAGAAAGATCTTCTTTAAGTCATAAAAAGATACAATTGAAATAATGTACATATATTATATACATGTGTATCAAGGAGAGCATGCGCACGTGTGTGTGTGTGTGTGTGTGTGTGTGTGTGTGTGTGTAAAAAGATAATGTGCAAAGAAAGAACAATGGACATTTATAACCCCACACAAGAATAACTCAATTACAACATCTAAAAGACTGATATAATTTTCTTTATCCATTTTGAAAGTAACCATAACTTTGTGAGTGTAGTGGCTCATGGCTTTAATCCCAGTATTGGGGAAACAGAGGCAGGAGGATATCAGAGGATATCTGTGAGTGTGAGGTCAGCCAGGTCTACAAAACAAGTCCAGGACAGCCAGGGCTCTGTTAAACAGAGGAAACCCTGTCTTGAAAAACCAAAATAAAATAAAATAAAATAAAATAAAATAAAATAAAATAAAATAAAATGACCATGAAGTATTCTAAAATTTTACAACCAAGGATTTTATATATCAAGCCGGGCAGTGCTGGCACACACCTTTAATCCCATTACTTGGGAGGCAGGGGCAAGCAGATTTCTGAGTTCGAGGCCAGCCTGGTCTACAGAGTCAGTTCCAGGACAACCTGGGGCTACACAGAGAAACTCTGCCTCAAAAAACGAAGGGAAAAACAGGGATTTTACATATCAAAAAACATAACCTTAAAAGACCTAACTCAGCAAGGATGTAAAGGTACCTGTACATGAAGTTATATGAACATGTAGGCATGCTGTTAGAAAGCATGTAAAGGTACCTGTACATGAAGTTATATGAATGTGTATGCATGCTGTTAGGGTATTTTGGCTGGCTGGCTAGTTGGTTGATTTGACTTTGTCAGCTTGATATATGCTAGAGCCATCTGGAAAGAGGGAATCTCAACTGAGGAAATGCACATATGCATAAAAATTAACCTCAACCTGGTTCCACTGTAGGAAGTCTTAGTCGATGCTAAATAACCTCAGATTTCTGTGGCCAATCATAACATTTGCTAGCTGAAACTGATGATAGATGTCAATACCCAAGTATTAACTGGGTCTTTTCTGTGCTAGGCAAATTATGTGAGTTCCCTTCCCATTTAGGGCAGTTAAAATCTGAAATTTTTAATTCATTATGAATTTGCCACTTCTTAGCTTCTAAGACAGCATGGAAGTATCCCTCTAGGATCTAGTCACATGGTTTTAGTGCTTTGTTTCTCTGCTTTGTTTCTACCTGACTAGATGAATTGTGCATGGCCACAGAAAGACCTTTTTAAAGACAGGGAAGAGCAAAGACAGTAACTTGCACACTGGTCCATGAGACTCTAAGTGTCTGGGTTAACTTTTATCTTAACATTTTTTTTTCTATCTACCTTCTAAATACGTGAGTTCATTTTAGACCCAAACCCAAACCCATGCCTTCTGCTGGTTTTCCCATAACAAATGATTACATGAATAACAGCTCCATCTTTTTTTTTTTTTTTTTTTGAGACAGGCTTTCTCTGTGTAGCCCTGGCTGTCCTGGAACTCACTCTGTAGACCAGGTTGGCCTCAAATTCAGAAATCCACCTGCCTCTGCCTCCCAAGTGCTGGGATTGGGATTAAAGGCGTGCGCCACCACTGCCTGGCTAACAACTCCCTCTCATTCCAACACAATGGGCACTAGGAATTGGGATGCCCTGGGCTCTTCGCCATCTGATATCATTTTTGAATGTTCCCATTTAGACTAGAAGAATCAGGGATTTGAAGAGCATCTCTTTCCATCTTCCCTTTGGTATGCTAAGTGATACACCAGGAACCAAAGGTTACTGTATTTCCATCTTGTCCTCTACCTAAAACAGAGCTTTTCAAGGATGTTTCTAACTCATCTCTTGGTGTCTTCACTTCCCTAGCCAATGCTCAGAGTGTGTTTCTTGCCCTAGAAGATAAAGCTTTCGGATTTAGACATCCTAACCATTCTGTCTATTAATTGCTCCATTCCAGCTTTACTCCATATTCTAATTTCATTTATGTTGCTGTGACAAAATACTTTGACAACGAAGCACTTAAGGGATTTATTTCATCTTATAATTCCAGATTACATCCATCATGTAGGGAAGTCAAGGTAGGAACTTCATATAGTTATTTAAACACACAATCAAGAGCAGAAAGAAAAAAATATATGTGCATGCTCACTTGCTCATTTGTTTGCTTGTATTCAGCCTGCTTTCTCCCCTCTTAGAGAGTTCAAGATCCCTGGCCTAGGGAATAGTGCCTCCCATAGTGAGCTAGGTCTTCCCACATTGATTAACTTAAAACAATATCTCCTGATACACAAGTCCAAAGGCCAACTCACTGTACACAATGCCCCATTGAAGCTATCTTCCCAGATGATTCTAGGTGTGTCTAGTTACAATCATAGCTAATCATCACGCCTGCCCACTAACACTGTATATGTCTATGGCTCTAGTCTATCAGACTCGAGTGCTAGACTCAGTTATCTTTAGAGTGGCCCCCAAGCTTTCCGAAGTCAAGGATGGCTTTCGGGGCCAAACATATCCATGACTGCATCTATTTCTCACAGCCTTCCTGTTAGATCAGATGAGTGTTTACAGATTTCTACCTCATAAAAACAAATGTGGCGATGCTGTTATTGGCCTGGCATAACATAGACAAAAACAAGGTTTGTCTGAGACAAACAGAAAGACCAACAGAAAGAGTGGCCGATCACATCTAGACTTCATGAGGATATTTTCAGAGTAGATCTCATATAATCAAGGGCAGGTAAAATGGTGCCTTCCTCTGAGCCCCTTATTAAGCATGGGCATCATCTAGAACAGGAGCTGCAAACAGGACTCACATCATTAGCAGCTGTCACCACCATGCTATGCTGGGTACTGGAAAATATGTCAAGGTTCTCCCTCAGCACCAGAAGTGCTGAAAAATATTTATTTGAATGCTCAGGCATTTCCTCAGAGCAGGCCAGAAAGGAGAAACATGAAAATAGACATCAATTCTGTTCTCTAGTGAGGTCAAAGGGAACTTCCCTCTATCTTCATAATCTAAACATGCCAAGTGTCACAAAGGCCTTCTTTCCTTCCTTCCTCTCAGGAAGAAGATAGACCCTTTCCTTGCTTGCCCGTTTTACCTCACCCACTTTGCAGCCGTGACAAGTTTGGTCTTGACTATCACTTTACAATTCCGCGAGGACAAAGGCCAGCTGCTGACTCAGGTCCATCCCTCTATTCTGAGGAAGCACATTCCCAACGTCCCTATGACCTTGTGTTGGAGGCAGATGGGATGCCGCTTCCTTTATAGCACGATAAACACATCTGTCAGCAGCATCTCTGGCTCGCTGTGAGAAGTATTTTTATCATGCCTGACTCTGGGAACAAGCGAACAATCCTGAAAGTTCAGAAAACACCAAAAGCAAAATGAAAAGAAAAAAAATTACCCACCATCTTCTAAAAATAAGCATAAGTCATGCATCCTCATGGAGGGGAATAAATAGCTTCCTAAGAGAAGAAAGATGTTTTTACCTCAGTTTCATCTGACTCACCTAATTAAAATTACTGCTACTTTTTCAAACATGCTTAACAGAGAAACCTATTTTTAACCAATCACATGTGAACCAAGTTTTGCTGTGCAGCACAGTCTTTTCCAGTGCTTACTGTGTAACCCAGGCCGGCCTTTAAATTCTAGCAAAACTCCTGCCTCAGCTTCCAGACTGGTCAGGTGACAGACATGCACCACTAAGCAGCGAATATCTACTTGACATGAAACCAGCTATTTTCCATTTACACATCCCTTTTCTTTTTAGCTAGTCCTGAATGCAATGGTTTTGTACAATGACACCAGTATGAACATGTGCAAAAATAGTCACATACACTACAGCTCAGCTGTGATCCTAGTTATCATTTCGAAGAGCAATGGTCTTTTTAAGAGTTAGTTAGGGGCTGGTGAAATGGCTCAGCGGTTAAGAGCACCAACTGCTCTTTGGAAGGTCATGAGTTCAAATCCCAGCAACCACATGGTGGCTCACAACCACCCGTAATGAAATCTGATGCCCTCTTCTGGTGCATCTGAAGGCGGCTACAGTGTACTCATTTATAATAATAAATACATCTTTTAAAAAAAAGAGTTAGTTAGTTAGTTAGTTAGTTAGTTAGTTAGTTAGTTAGTTAGTTAGTTAGGTGCATAGGTAGGTGGGTAGGTAGGTTGTTTATGTGTGTTTGCCTATTAGAATTTATCCATACATGCATGTAGGTGCTCACAGAGGCCAGAAGGGGGCGTTGGGTCCCACTGAAACTGGAGTTACAGATGATTGTAAACCACCAGTTATGTGTTCTGAGAGCAGAACCCAGGTCCTCTCAAGGAGCAGCAAGCACTCTTAGCCACTGAGCCACCTCTTCAGGCCCCAGAGGAGAAACTGTCTCACATCTCCCTTTCTAGCTCAGCATTGCTATATTCCGTGAGACTGGGCTTTGTGCTGTGTTTGTTTCCATTCCTCAGTCCTTTCTTTTCCATGCCGTGTGCCTTGCTAGGTGCTACATACTTTACAAACACAGAACGGATCTGTGAACCAAAGTCATTCTGTCCTGCCAATTTGTATGTGCTTTGAGGGATAGATAGTGCTGAGTTCACATGAGAAACTTAGCTCACGTCGGTTTCCTGGGCAGAGAGTTCCAATTAGAGAGATGCCTGGAATGCCGGGGTATGTTTTCTGCTAGCACTGTGCAGTGAGCACAGGTTGCTTGGCTAGATGACCTCCTAAAAGATAAGGCTCCGAGGAGGGCCCTCCTGAATCTCGCTGGGCAGGAAGTGAATTATCTTATTTTAAAGCAACAGACCAGCTTGTGATCTGCTGACAGCTTATGATACATGTGGAAAGCCTTGACACAGAGCCACCCACCAGAAGTGACCTACGGGAACCATGGTAATGACCTAAAATAGTCTCATCAGCTACTTTGGCCTCGAAAGGCACCACAAACATGCCCCTGAAGCAGATTATGTGATTGCTTTCTCAAGTGCACTTGCTGAGAATACCAATTCTGCTACCCACACTTCAGGGTGACACAGAATGATCTCAGATGCAGAGAATAAATGTTCAGTTGTGCTTTAACTTCTTCTATTTTAAAACCAGTTAAGTATTTTTCATGTATTATTAAAAGATCCTGCTTAGGCCATAAAGTGAGGACCCTCTTCATCCCCATATTCTGGCTACCTTTTCTCCAAAGCTCCTTCCTGGATTAGCCAGCCCACAAAAGGAAACCATTTATTGATCACCTACTATATGCTGCACATAATCACACATAGGCCAAGGCTAGTCACATTGCCCATGACCCTCTAAATCACAGACAATTAAGAGAGACTGACACAGAAACAGATGTGAGAAATCAGCTGTACGGGGACCCCAGTGAGGATCCCAGGGCTACGCAGACACTCCCACTTTCCCTGTTTGTCCTCTATTCCACAGCTAATCGCTTCCAAAAGGCCCCACCCCCTGGTATCATCCCACAGGAGTAGGACTTCAACACAGGTATCTGTAGGGGACATTTCACCTAACCATAAGTTTTCTAACTAGTGAGTCATACATTGGATCAGGGAAAGGAGTTTCTACAGAGAAAAAAAAACTGTCCCATTTCCTACAGAGTGGCTGCTGCTTCGGCTTTAGGAAAACCCCTAGGGACAGACATTGCCAACAGGTCTTCATGCACAGCTACAGGCAAATGTGATGATGGCCATGAGCCAATGAGCCACAAGGATGGCCATAAGCCACTCTCTTCAAAAATGGACACTCATCAAAGTTCCTCTTTAGAACTAAGCCTAGCCAGTCCCTCCATCTGACCAAGCACTATTTTACTTTCTCCTGAAAACATTGCCACCTTGGAACGTAGTAACTAAGAACTCACCAGCACTAAACAAGTCAACCAGCTGAAAAAATCCGTAAGCTAGGGGCGAAAAAAACAATCATGCGGAGAGGCCAGCACAGACTAAAGTTAGAGCCAGCGAGAATCCTTCCCTGTGACACCCATGACTGTGTGACTTCGTTATCTTACCCCTTTGTACCTCCGTTTCCTTTTAGGGGTCTTGGGCATTACATTACCAAGATAGTACAGGCAATGTGCTTGTCTTTCTGTTCTGGGTCTAGAAGGAAAGTAAGGATGATGATGAGGAGGAGGAGGAAGAGGATGATGATGAAGAAGAAGAAGAAGAAGAAGAAGAAGAAGAAGAAGAAGAAGAAGA
>JADRCD010158158.1:0-10887 GCA_019843815.1 Montemys delectorum
TTTTGCATTTTCTTTGACTGTTGTGTCAATGTTTTCTATGGTGTCTTCTGCCCCTGAGATTCTCTCTTCTATCTCTTGTATTATGTTGGTGATCTTTGCATCTATGATTCCTGATTTCTTTCCTAGGTTTTGTATGGCCAGGGTTGTCTCTCTGTTTTCTTTATCGTTTCTATTTCCATTTTTAGATTCTGGATGGTTTTGCTCATTTCCTTCACCTGTTTGATTGTGTTTTCCTGAAGATCTTTAAGGGACTTTTGTGTTTCCTCTTGAAGGGCTTCTAGCTGTTTACCTGTGTTCTCCTGTATTTCTTTGAGGGTGCTATTTATGTCTTTCTTAAAGTCCTGTATCATCACCATGAGAAGTGATTTTATATCTGAATCTTGCTTTTCTGGTGTAATGGTGTGTCCAGGATTTGCTATGGTGGGAGAACTGGGTTCTGATGATGCCAAGTGACCTTGGTTTGTGTTATTTATTTTCTTATGCTTGCCCCCGACATCTGGATATCTCTAGTACTACCTGCCATTGCTAAATCTGACTGGAGCCTGTCCTTCCTGTGATCCTGGTTGTGTCAAAACTCCTCAGAGTCAAACTGTGTCTGTGATCCTGTGATTCTGGGATCCTGGGATCCTGGGCTTGTTAGGTCACCTGGGAGTGGAGCTTCCTCTGAGTGTTGTGGGACTGGCTACAGAGCTTGCACTCAAGGTCTGCTCTGGAAACCCAGCCCAGATAGACTGGAAGGAACCTGAGTCACTGGGCTGGTGGAGTTCCTCTGTTCCTGGTCTCGTTGGTCCCAGTTACTCCCAGTGTTGGGACAGATGTTAGTTCCTCCTCACCTCTGATTCTGGGTATGTCAGAGAGCCTGGGAGTGGAGCTTCCTCTGAGTGTTTTGGGACTGGCTGCAAAGATGTTGGTTCCTCCTCACCTCTGATTGTTGGTGTGTCAGAGCACCTGGGAGTGGAGTTTCCTCTGGGTGTTGTGGGACTGGCTGCAGAGCTTGTACCCAAGGTCTTTTCTGGACACCAGCCCAGACAGACCGGCTATACTGTGGCTTTCAATATGCTATCTTATCATCAGTCATTACACTATTGTATCTATGACACTAGAGGCATGCAACCATATTTCAGAAGACTCCTCAAGATAGCAGGCCTCCTGATACCTGAGTATAGAGGCAGAGGGCACAGCTAGTGTCACCTTGCTCCCTCTCTGTTAAAGCCCTTGTCCTTTCCAACAACTCTTCTCCTCCTCTCACATTTAATTTTGCAGCCTGTGTGCTTTCATGAGCAATGGGGAGGATTATTATTTACTTGAGATCGGGGAACTTACCTGTGGCTACACCACTGGACAGAAGTAATAGCTCTTCTCCCAGCAATCATTGGCTGAGTAGTGCCTCAGAGGCAGGTGGGGCTTCACTTCCCCCAAACCCCCTTCCACAAATGAACTCAGGTTCAATGAGTTCATCACCCTGATACTTCTGTCTAAAACCTCAACAAGAAAGTTACGTGCACAAGTTTCGACATGAAAAAATAAGTGCAAAGTCATCTCTATTCATCCACGAGGAATGTGTATGAAATGTAAGATTATGAAGGTTAACTAAAAAATTGAACCTTTCACCCAAATTTAGAAAAAGATCACTCCAAGTCTGGCATCGATGATGCAGGATCCACCAAGGGTAAAGTCTTATTAGCAGGGCAGTTAAACTTCCATCACCCAGTTCAGCCTATTTCAAAGTGGGCCATAAAGGGAGAAAAAGTAATTAAAGAATGGGGGTGTACTTTAGCCTTTCAGGCCTTGCAATATCCGGGCCAAATATGCAGAGAAATAAAGTTGAGAACTGCCTTCACATCAATTAGAAGGAATGATATGGTGCTAAAATAAATGAAAGCCATTGACGTCTAGCTAGTGGGCTTCCTAGTGAGGATGAACTTCCTATCTCAATGCACAAGGCCTTCATCCCAACTCTCAAAATCTTTTTTTTTTCCTGACTACATTCCTAAATAAAGTCAGCATATTCATGAAGTTCGTTAAAGATGTCAATTCTTTGAGCCACTCCTATGGAGGAAGTAGTATTGAGTGTGCTATATTTCCCTTCACTTAGAAACAACTTTGATCAAATTTGTTCTCCTAATACCTGCAGCAGCTTCCAGAGTATAAATTACATAGTGTTGTAATTTATACTAATGAAACTTATAAAGTAACGATCCATTCTTTGAACAAGACCAGTTAATTCGAATCCAGCAGTGTGCCAAATAGTGGGAAGAGTTATATTACTAACCAGCATGATAAGAAGCTTTAATGAGATCTGAGAGGTATGATTGGGCCCAGAGAGATAATTGGCTCGCATTATTTTCCATTTTTCTTTAATCTTTACTTAAATGTGATTGCCAACATTCTCAGAGGATCAAAACTGGATCCTCAGACAGAAATGGAAGGTTTGAATATTACAGAAATCAGTTCTCACGTGATAGCTTTAGGATAATTGGGACTCAGGTGAGAATAGTTTCTATGTCACTGCTGGGCCATGGCGTGGGCTGGGCTTACAGAAACTCTGATCTGTGACACAAGTAAATGGAGATAGTGGCACCATCTGGAATCTGTATGTAGGCAGCCTCGCCTATCTGTATGTAGGTGGCAACACATACGGTTGAGCCGCTGCTGACTGAATCTCCCTTTGTTTAGTATCCAGTGATACAGAGTTCCGAAGCAGCTCAGAAGTCCAACAGATCCCATGTTTTCACAGTGTTTGCATTCTGGTTTATGAAGGACCAGACTCTGGCATCAGTCAGGTCTTCCCTCTGTGAAGGTTTTCTCTGTTGGCTCACATTGCCTAAGTGTGAAAATAGACTCATTGTACAGTGTAGTGGCTTCATATAGTGGAAGGTGTACAGCTTCCACCTTCCTGAGCATCCTCAGAGACAGAGAAACAGGATCAAATCCCATGGTAATAGTCTATGGAACCCAGCAGTAATGTCCCTTTTTGTAATCCGCCCCCCCCCCCTTCTACAGTTATGGAAGGACACTAAGCATTGGCTCAGACTGTGGTTGCCTTCCCTGGTTCTTAGACACCTGCTCCACCCTACATCCACTGCCAGGGCTGAATGCACTGAGCAGTCATGGTCACATCTGCAAGTCTAAGGGTAAGTTCTCTGTCTTCTCTCATTTTCCAGTCCTTGGTAACTGACCTGCTTTGGTGAGAGCTCTGCTTTGTGCCATGCTAAGTGACATAGGAAACACAAGTGGAGCATGGGAAGGACAGATTTCCATCAAGAAAAAGTAATTACATAAATGGGAAACTGGAGCCAGCAGATGTACATTCCTCTGCCTTGTGAACTCTCTCAAGCATGGTCTGCCTAAGGAATTTATCTGAAAATATCCCATGTACCATCAGGACTAGCACTGTTTCTTGGGAAGCTTTTGTGATAGATCATAGTGTTTCCTCCTCCTCCTCCTCCTCTTCATCTTTTTCCTCTTTTTAAAAAGATTTATTTTTTAAAAAAGATTTTAAGATTTATTTAATTTTGTATAGAGTGTTCTGGCTGCATGTATATCTGTACCCCCAGAAGAGGGCACCAGTTTTTATTAAAGATGGTTATAAGCCACCATGTACTTACTAGGGATTGAACTCAGGACCTCTGGAAGAGCAGCAAGTGCTCTTAACCTTTGAGCCATCTCTCCAGCCCATAGTGTTGCTTCTTACCTTGCTCCTTTTTTTTCTTTCTTTCACTTTTAATCCTTGAGATTATGCATCCTAATATAGTCCTGACTTTAAAGATTTGCCTCATGATTCTTTTCTAAAGAACCTAAAGTATTCTAGAAAGGAAGCTGCTGAAGGGAGGAGAGAGGTTGAACTGTTCATTGTCTAAAGAAATTCTTATAGTATGTGGTTCTGCAGTGAGGCATCATTACCTGGATTTCTCTTTTGGGTATTTGTCAGGTCTTCAGGAAACTCCAAACTCCCCAAACTCAAAAAGGCAGTCCAGCTAGCCAGAAATGAGCTTAACCAGGACTATTGGAGGACTTCTGATGGTAAGATAAAAGGCAGCAGTCCTCAGGAACTTGTGACCCTGGTTACCATCTTCCAAATGGAGTCATTTCCCTTACCTCTGGCAGAAGGGATATATGGCTAGTTATGGTGCCTATCAGCATATCAAAGCACATGCTGGCCTCCAGGCTCTCTCTGTATTACTAGTACCAGGTATTCCTTACACATCTCAAAGTCCCTGCTAGCATCCTAGTCCTTCTCACCTCTTCTCCAACCCTACAGCCCCTCCAGTTCACAAGCTTCCCTTCTTACAGCTACTCATTCTCTTTATAACCCTACTATTCTTGATGTGTCCACTCCATACTCTGCTCCTGCTTCTCTTACTATGTTCTCCCTATCTTCTCTCTTGCTAATCTCCCCTCTTTTGCAGAGAACACTGTTCATGCTAAGGCTGATGGCCATGTCAGTTCACTCTTTTGGATTCTGCTTTGGATTCTTCCAGATGCCTTTTGGTTGGATTCTGCTTTGGATTCTTCCAGATGCCTTTTGGTGATTCTCTCTCATATTTACAATAAAAACTCTCCCCTTACCTATATCATGGAGTGGTCATGGCATCATACTGAGTTGACAAGTCTTGGAGAGAATGAGTCCCTTGTAGTACATTGTAAAGTGATTGAGTAATAGCCATCACAGGATCTACAGAGTGGGTTTTTTATTTGATGGATTTAAAGAATTTTGAACAGAAAATAACAACAAAAATAATTCAGAGAGTCCTAATGTTGTCTTTGAAGAAGCTTGTATCCTTAAGCCCAAGGATGCTCTCTACATCAGACTCAGTGTCTGATGGAATGCATAAGCCACCTGGGGAAAGCCTAAGCACACAGAATTCAAAGTCTTTCTATCAAAGTCAAGTCCTGCAGCAAGCTCCTAGAGTTGATCTACTGCTACTTGAAGGGTGAGCCTGGGAGCTGTGAGCATCTAATTTCCCTGAACACTTCTTGTTGATGGAAGCAGACTTCAAATTGCCAGAGGAAAAAGTCTTGCATTTCCTGGCAACATTTAATGATGTCACTTTAAGGAACATTACATTGTGATGTCCACCCACATCAAATATTGTTCTCACTGTTAGAGAGAAGAAACTGGGCCAAGTAACACAGGTATACCTGGGAGCCTGATTGGTTTTCAGTAGGTGACAGCACTGGGATTAGAACTCGTGTTAGTCAAAGGGGACAGAATATGGAGGGGTAAGTCAGAGGTACACGCACTTTGAGGAAGGGTTTTTTACATTTACTGAGACAAACAGAGCTGTCTTGTGAACTCTTTTGGGTTCTCTGGTACCTTGTGCTGAACCCTAAATTCAACATGGCCAAAGGAAAGAAAGAGGTGACAGAAGTTCAATGGATTGAGAAGAAAGTCAAGAATCTTGGAGGAGGGGAAAATAGAAGCCAGGAGATGTTTATAATGGGAACCTGATAACCCATTACTGGCATGCTTCCCAAGGAGGTAGAAGGGGCATGATTACTTTAGGGAGTTTAGAATGAGGATAGTGGAGTCTTAGTCTCTGATAGAAGCTAGAACACACATCCATGGAATGGTCTGCCCTCCTGACTTCTAAACTGCTCTCCATTGGAAGACCAGTCATTCTGTTCTTATTCTGTATCAGATTAAATTTGAGACACTAATCTAGTAGCTGAAGCTCACCATAGGAGCTAGCACTGTATGCGTTAGTGATCCCTGTGAGTCAGAATTAAGGAGGATCTGACAATTAACATTGTCTACTTTGAATGGTACATCCCAGATCAGACTTAAGCAGAATTAGCAGGAGCCAGAACATTTCAAGTGCTTCCTGAATTCACACCTGTGGGGCTGCCCACACCCACTAGGTGATAGCTATTATTTCATTACCTTTTTCCCCTGGGTCCTCTGAACATAGCACCACCTGGGGGTGAATCGTAATCATGCTGTCATATTCTTTCATACCTCTGGAGGTTAGAAGTATAAATCCAAAGACTCAGGAGGGCCACATTCTTCCTCATGATGTCCTTAGGGATAAATCTTATTTAGCTCTCTAGACTTCTCTTGTTTACTGCCATCCCTGACATTCCTCCTTTAGTAGACACATCAATCTAATCCCAGCCCGAATGGTCATCCATTCTGCCATGTTTCTAGGTCATCTTCCCTATCTGTATATCTGACTCTGGGTACTAACCGGCTCAACCTGCCCTTCCATTAAAGACGGCTGTCACATCAGAATAGCACACTTAAACCTCATCCTACCAATTATGTTGGCATAGGTTGCGTTTCTGAATGGATGGGGTATTAATAGACATCTTTGAGGCATAGATCAACTCAAAACACCTAATACATTGCTAAACCATCCCAGATCCAGCTTTGATTATTCCTAGGGGGAAGGAAGGCCTTTGATTACTTCATTTGGTTATCTATTTCCATACGAAAAAATAAGGTGAATTGATATATACACATACAGTCTTCCAACAGTATCCCCGATTACAGGATTCCACAACCCATTATTGATACCAAAATCTGCACATGTAAGTATCTTATGTAAAAATGCTATGTTTGCTTTGAATCTACCTAAGTCTGCTCAGGATTTAAACAATCCCTAGATCACTTGGAACACCCAATACTTTCAACATGCTATAAAATAGCTGTTATACTATATTTATCAGATAGTAATAACAAGAAAGGAAATCTGCATACATTGAGTATACATACCAATTCTCCCGCATCCTCCCCCGCCCCCAAGTATTTATCATCTTTGGATGAACCATGGATGCTAGGCTGTTGGTTTTAACTGTGAACTTGACACAACCTAGAATAGTCTAGAAGAGTAGCCTTAATGACAAATTGAATAGATCAGGTGGGCCTGTGGGCATGCCTCTGGGAGATTTCTTGATGACTTGTTGATTTGGGAAGACCCAGTCCACTGTGGGAGGCACTGCTTCCTAGGCTTGATGTCTTGAACAGTGTAAGAGAGAAGAAAGCTAGCTGAGCACAGACAAGCAAAGATCTATGTGCTCACTCTCTTGGTGCTTTTCACTATGAATGTGATACTTACAGTTATTCTCCCAACTATGTAAATATCTCAACAGTATTACCAGGTCCTTCTTTTTAAATAGGCTCTTCCTTCACTAGCTTCTATGCATAGGCCCATGCCTACACTGACTTCCTGTTTGGAGACTGGAATGTACTCTTTCCCCTCCACATAAGGAATGGATGACATGGTTTAGCCTGAATATGAAAATTTGCCAAGATCTCCCCCTTTTTTTTCCTTTTTTCCATTGGATATTTTCTTTATTTACATTTCAAATTGTTTTCCCCTTTCCAGGTCTCCCCTTCAGAAACCCCCTATCCTACTCCCCTCCCCCTGGCTCTATGTGGGTGTTCCCTCACCCACCCACTCCCATCTTCCTGCCCTAGCATTCCCCTACACTGGAGCATTGAACACATTCAGGCCCGAGGGCCTCTCCTCCCACTAATGCCAACAAGGTCATCCTCAGCTACATGTGCGGCCAGAGCCATGGGGCCCTCCATGTGTACTTTTTGGTTGGTGATCCAGTCTCTGGGATCTCCAGGGGTTTTGGTCTGTTGACACTGTTGCTCCACCCAATGGAGCTGCAAAACCCCTCAGATCCTTCAGTCCTTTCTCCAACTCCTCCATCCGGAACCCTGCACTCAGTCTAATGGTTGGCTCCAAGAATCTTCCTCTGTATTTGTCAGGCTCTGCCAGAGCCTCTCAGGAGACAGCCATATCAGGCTCTTGTCAGCAAACACTTCCCAGCTTCCATAATAGTGTCTGGGCTTGGTAACTGTATATGGGATGGCTAATATCCACTTATCAGTGAGTAAATACCATGTGTGGTCTTTTGTGACATCACTCAGGATGATATTTTCAAGTTCCATCCATTTGCTTCCATTTCATGAAGTAATTCTTTTGAATAGCTGAGTAGTACTCCATTGTATAAATGTACCCCATTTTCTGTATCCATTTCTCTGTTGAAGGACATTTGGGTGCTTTCCAGTTTCTGGCTATTATGAATGTGGCTGCTATGAACATAGTGGAGCATGTGTTCTTATTACATGTTGGAGCATCTTCTGGGTATATGCCCAGGAGCAGTATAGCTGGGTCCTCTGGTAGTACTATGTCAAATTTTCTGAGGAACCAGCCAAACTGATTTCCAGAGTGGTAAGCTTGCAATCCCACCAGCAATGGATGAGTGTTCCTCTTTCTCCACATCCTCATTAGCATCTGCTGTCACCTGAGTTTGATCTTAGCCATTCTGACTGGTCTCAGGGTTGTTTTGATTTGCATTTCCCTGATGAATAAGGACGCTGAACATTTCTTTAGGTGCTTCTCAGCCATTCGGTCTTCCTAAGTTGAGAATTCTTTGTTTAGCTCCATACTCATATTTTTTCCTTTCTTTTTTTTTTTTTTTTCTGAGATAAGGTTTCTCTGTGTAGCCCTGCCTGTCCTGGAACTCACTCTGTAGACCAGGCTGGCCTCAAACTCAGAGATCTGCCTGCCTCTGCCTTGCAAGTGCTGGGATTAAAGGTGTGTACCACCACTGCCCAGATCATACCCCATATTTTTTAATAGGATTATTTGGTTCTCTGGAGTCTAACTTCTTGAGTTCTTTGTATATATTGGATATTAATCCTCTATAGAATGTGGGATTGGTAAAGATCTTATCCCAATCTGTTGGTTGCTGTTTTGTCCTATTGTCCTATTGCCTTACAGAAGCTTTGTAATTTTTTGAGGTCCCATTTGTCAATTCTTGATAAGCCATTGGTGTTCTGTTCAGGAAATTTTCCCCTGTGCCCATATGTTCAAGGCTTTTCCCCTACTTTTTTTTCTATTGAATTCAAACTATCTGGTTTTATGTGGAGGTCCTTGGTCCACTTGGACTTGAGCTTTGTACAAGGAGATCAGAATGGATTGATTTGCATTGTTCTACATGCTGACCTCCAGTTGAAACAGCACCATTTGTTGAAAATGCTATCTTTTTTTCCACTGGACCATTTTAGCTCCTATGGTCAAATGGCCATAAGTGTGTGGGTTCATTTCTGGGTCTTCAGTTCTGTTCCATTGATCTACCTGCCTGTTACTGTACCAATACCATGCAGTTTTTATCACTATTGCTCTGTAGTACAGCTTGAGGTCAGGGATGGTGATTCCCCCAGAAGTTCTTTAATTGTTGAAAATAGTTTCCACTATCTTAAGTTTTTTGTTATTCCAGATGAATTTGGAAATTGCTTTTTCTAACTCTGTGAAGAATTGAGTTGGAATTTTGATGGGGATTGCATTGAATCTGTAGATTGCTTTCAACAAGATGGACATTTTTACTATATTAATCCTACCAATCCATGAACATGGGAGATCTTTGCATCTTCTGAGATCTTCTTTGATTTTGTTCTTCAGAGACTTGGAAGTTCTTGTTGTACAAGATCGCCCTCTTTACAAGGCTACTTTTTCCTCTCTAAGGTCAAAGTTAAGTGGTGGGGGTATTTAGATTCAGTCTTGATAGAACAATTATCCTCCTTTACAGCTCCTTTAAAGTCCTTGTTGCCAAGTCTGAATAAACTTTAGTCTAATTGACGATTATTAGCATTCTGGGCCCAGTCACTTGAAACTGTGTAGATTCTTTCCCTCTTCTTATACTCTGGGTATCTTAAAGGTCTCTAGTTTAGCGTGGCCTTTTCAGCTCTGGTCTGACCATTGTGAAACAAATAGGTACTACAAAGCATTGGTTAGACTAGACTCTTGGGGCAGTCAATTAATGAAGCTGTCACAGTTCCTGCCCTTGGAAATCTAGTCAACATTGGAGGTTAACAGAGGCTTATTACAAGTACTTAAGTGCTTGGCCATGCTCAGGATGTTCTCTGTGAAGCAGGCTTCAGGTTGATACAGAGCAGTCCCTTGGGCCAGTAAGACATGGTAGGTGAAGAAACTGAGGCATGCTGAAAAAGAATATTTTTTATTTGTGTTTGTCCTAGCTGGTGAAACAGGCAAGCAGGGACATGTGCCTTCTTAGGTTTATATTTCTGTCTAAGGAGAGAAGATAACCTATTCTTTCATATGTTTGTTGTGTGTGTGTGTGTGTGTGTGTGTGTGTGTGTGAATTTTCCATTTTCTTTTTCCAGTCTCTATCTCTCTATGACACTTATCCTCCTGCCTATTTCCAGGAACCTTGAGACATGCCTACTTTACTTGCCTTTATCCTCTGTGCCACTGAGAGACATTTATACATTCCATATCTCAGTGACACTTATCTGACTCTGCCATTGGTGAAAGTCATCCTTAGTCTTTGACCACCAGTGACATTTGCTAAAGCTACATTCTCCTTGTTTTCTGCAGTTGAACAAGACACCTTCACAAAGACAAATGTAAGGGGAAACAGAATATGAGTAGAGAGCATGAAACCAGACAGAAAACGCCAAGAGTGGAAAAGGAGGTGTTCAAGTCAGGGAGAAAATAGACCATAAGACAGGAAATTATAAAGCAGGTTATGACGGGTAAGTGGAAGGGTACAAAGGAGTTGAGGGAAATCAGGACAAAGAATGGAGAGAAAGAGGAAGAGAACCAACTGAAACAGAGTTTAAGAATATAATTAAATGGAATATTCTACTTCCTAATAAAGAGAGATCAGTGGTGGTGGTTGGTTATGAAAAAATATCCATCCATTTTAAACTGATGGCATGGCTGCTCCATGCTATGTAGACATGAGGCAGGGGAGGCATGGGAGGAAGGAAGAGAAAGTGGGGGGGGGAGAAGAAGAAGAGAGAGAGGGAGGGGGGAGTGAGGAAAAGGAGGAGGAGGAAGAGGGAGGGAGGGAGGAAAGGGAGAGAGAGAGAGAGAGAGAGAGAGAGAGAGAGAGAGAGAGAGAGAG
>JADRCD010158160.1:0-21040 GCA_019843815.1 Montemys delectorum
GGCCAAATAGATAATCATTATCCTAAACATCCTATTTTACAATTTGCCTTGAGTCAGGCTGTCATTTTCCCACGTATTTTATCTCAAGAACCACTCCCAGATGGGGTAGTGGTATATACAGATGGGTCAAAAACAGGAGTAGGCGCTTATATGGTTGATGATAGAGTTACAACTAAACAATATAATGAAGCTTCACCTCAAATTGTGGAATGCTTGGTGGTACTGGAAGTCTTAGAAACCTTTCCAAGCCCCTTAAATATTGTATCTGATTCTCTTTATGTGGTAAATGCAGTTAAAGTTTTGGAAGTTGCTGGATTGATTAGGCCCTCTAGCAAGCTTGTAGAAGTTTTTCAAAAGATTCAATCTACCCTGGCCAATAGAAGATATCCTGTTTTTATTACACATATTAGGGCTCATTCAGGTTTGCCAGGTCCGATGTCTCATGGAAATGACTTGACAGATAGAGCCACTAAGTTGGTTGTTATCGCCCTATCCTCAAAATTGGATTTGGCCAAAAATTTTCATAAAAAATTCCATGTGACAGCAGAGACGCTATGTCGTCGATTTGATATAACTAGAAAGGAAGCTAGAGATATAGTTACTCAATGTCAGAATTGCTGTCAATTTTTACCTGTGCCTCATGTGGGAATTAATCCACGAGGAATTAGGCCATTGCAGATTTGGCAAATGGATGTTACTCATATTTCATCCTTTGGGAGACTTCAGTATTTACATGTTTCTATTGACACCTGTTCTGGAATTATGTTTGCCTCCCCCTTAGCGGGAGAAAAGGCAGCACATGTTATCCAACATTGCGTTGAGGCCTGGAGTGCCTGGGGAAAGCCTAAAATTCTCAAAACCGACAATGGGGCACCTTATATTTCTCAAAAGTTTAAACAGTTTTGTTGCCAAATGGAGGTGACTCACCTGACGGGCCTTCCATACAACCCTCAAGGACAAGGCATCATAGAACGGGCTCACAGCACACTGAAATTTTATCTAATAAAACAAAACGGGGGAGTCGAGGAAGCTCTACCCTTAGTGCCATGAGTATCCGTTTCTATAGCACTCTTTACTCTTAATTTTTTAAATCTGGATAGTCAGGGCCACTCGGCTGCTGACCGCCATTGCTTAGAGCCTGATAGGCCAAAGGAAATGGTCAAGTGGAAGGATGTCTTGACTAACCAATGGAAAGGCCCGGATCCTATCTTGATAAGATCCAGGGGAGCTGTTTGTGTTTTCCCACAGGAAGAAAGCAACCCGTTCTGGCTACCGGAGCGATTGACACTAAAAATCCTAACCACAGAAGATAGCTCCCCAGAGAACATCACAGCAGATTCCTGTCCTCATCATGGCTCTCCAGGATATTAGATCTGTCCCTGGCTCCTAGATTTCTTCAGCCTTTTCTTTCCTTAAGGAATGGATGGGAATTGGCCTGTTTAGTGTTGTCTTGTGTGCTGGCTTAGTGTTCCTTCTCCAAATAGTTTGCAAGCTCAGAGCCTAACAAAAATCGTGACAAGGTGGTATCTGCCCAAGCATTTGCTGCACTAGAGCGAGGAGCCTCTCCCGATATTTGGCTCAGCATGCCAAAAACAAAATAAATACTTAAAACTATGGTCAGCGAGACTTAGCTCTTGCACCCCGTGGGGTCTTATCCCATTGCACACGGGAGAGTGAGTCAAACTGCCATATGATCTCGAGGCCCGCTGCCTTTGGCCCCTACGACGGGATTAGGCTGATGCCATAAACCAGGAGCACACCAATGAGTAGCGATCCAAAGGATCCCACCGATCTCTTGGTACTGGTAATGGACAGCACATCAGCTAGCCTAAGACATGGGGCATTGGCCAGTGCCTATCATTTAAAACAAGAAGGGAGAAATGTAGGAAGCCGCAGTGAGCGGTGATAGCCAGCAGATGGCATTGACATCTGGTGCTCTCCCAAGTTTACAGATAAACTGCGCATGTGCCTAGGGACAGAGACCGCCAAGTCACGAGCCAGCCCGGGCGTATTGTACTCCTGAGCAAACAGCCAATCAGAGATGAGCATGCTGCTCCAGGGCATATATAAAGAGTGCTTTTTCGGGGGTCGCCCGCTGGAAGATGTAATAAAGAATGCCCGCAGAAGGATAGTGTGTGTCTGTCCGTGTTTTTCCTGCCGGCCGGAAACCTGCGCGTACGACACCCCCAGAGCTCCCAGGGACTAAACCACCAACCAAAGAGTACACATGGATCAACCCCATGGCTCTAGCTGCACATGTAGCAGAGAATAGCCTTGTAGGACACCAATGGGAGGAGAGGCCCTTGGTCCTGTGAAGGCTTCATGACCCCAGTGCAGCAGAAGACAGGCTGCAGAACCAGGAGTGGGTGGGTGGTTAGGGGAACACCCTCAGGGGAGGAGAGATGGGATAGGGGGTTTTGGAGGCAAAACCATGAAAGGGGATAACATTTGGAATGTAAATAAAGGAAATATCTAATAAAAATTTCAAAAAAAATTAAATAACTAATTACCGAATGATAAATGAGTCAAAGATGGAATCAAGAAAGAAATTTTAAAATTTTCTAGAATTATAAGAGAATGAAAATACAAAATAACTAAAGTTCTAGGGTACACGGTAAACAGTCTTATGAGAGAAATGTATAATTTTAAATGCCTACATTTAAAATCAGAAAGAAAATAATGCAATGATACTACCAAAGTATTTGGAAATATAAGAACAAAACAAACCAAGTAAAGTAAAGAGCAAGAAATGAGAAATCAAAGCCTTAATGAAGTTTAAAAAAGTGAACAAATACAAAAGAACAATAAAAAAATATGAAAATGCAAGCAATCTAAAGAACTGGTTCTTTGAGAGAAACAAGATCAACAGACCAATGTCCAGAGTAACCAAAGAAAGTGATGATGCAAATTAACAGAACCAGAAATGAACAAAGAAATGTGACAATAGACACTAAAGATATTCAAAATACAATAAGGGATTATTTTACAAACCATACTGGATTAAGTTAGAAAATCTAAAAACTAGACAAGTTTTGAATTCATCCAGACTACCAAAGTACAACCATCAAGAAGTAATCAACTTAAACAAATCCAGACCAAATAAGAAGATAAAGACATTTTAAAAGTACCTTCTGAATAAAATAAGTCCATGTCTAGAATTCTATCAGATGTTTGAAGATCTATAACCAGTACTTCATAACTTATTCCAAAAATCAGAAAGACCACTTCCAAATTCCTCTATGAAATCACTATTAGTCTAATACCAAAACAAGGTAAAATGTGAAAAAGAAAATTACAAGTCAATGTCCTTGATGATGATTATCTTAGTCACTGTTCAACTGCTGCTAAGAGATACCATGTGCAAGTCAACTATTACAAAAAAAAAAAAAAAAAAAAAAAGGTATATAACTGAAGCCTTGCTTACAATTTCAGACGTTTAGTCCATTATAGTCATGAAGGGGAGCAAGCTGACACACATGATATTGGAGCTGGAGCTGAAAACTATATCCTGATCCACAGACCAAGAGAAAAGAGGGTGTGGGCAACGGGGAAGACAGAGAGCCTGAGCCCCATAGACTTTAGTACCTTAAAATCCACTCCCAGGGACACAATTCCTCCTAATCCTTCTAATAATTTCAAATGGGTTTCATTCCCTAGTGACTAAGCATTCAAATATATGAGCCTATAGGGGTCACTCTAATCAAACCACCACAATTATAAATGTAAAATTCATCAATAAAATACTTGGAAGGAAAACACAGGAATTGTGTCAATAAGATAACTTCAGAGATCAGGCAGATAAGGAGCCTGAAGCATATCAAAAGAACATAACCCACAGTATCAACTAGGCAGGGCTCATCAAGGTTTGCAGAGACCAAAGGGACAATCAGAGAGGCTACATAGTTCAGACCTAAGTCCTCTGCATCTATGTTATGGATTTGTAGCTTCTTCTTGTGGAACTCCTAACAGAGTGAATGGAGCCTGTGCCTGACACATCTACCTGCTCTTGACACTCTTTGCTCCTACTGGGTTGCCTCTTCTAGCCTTGGTATAAAGATTTGTGCCTAGTCTAGATGAAATGGATGATTTTCTAATCAGATACCACTCACCAAAGTTAAACCAAGATAAGATAAATTATCTAAACAGTTCCTTATCCCCTAAGGAAACAGAAGAAGTCATTAAGAACCTCTGAACCAAAAAAAGGCCAGGGCTTTAGCACAGGATTCTACCAGACCTTCAAAGAAGAGCTAATACCAACACACCTCATACTATTCCATAAAATAGAAACAGAAGGGACACTACCTAATTCAGTCTATGAAGCCATAATTCAGCCCTGAATTTGACTATTTCCTGCTGTGTACTCCTCTTGGGTGTGTTTGATTCTGCGGCCTTCAGGTGTGCTATTAAGTTGCTGGTGTAGGATCTCTTCAATTTCTTCAGGAGGGCACTGAGTGCTATGAATTTTCCTCTTAATATTGCTAAGACCCAACAAAGAAAGAGAACTTCAGACCAATTTCCTTTATGAATACAGAGTCAAAAAATATTCAATAAAATTCTAGCAAACTGAATCTGAGAACACATCAAAATCATCACTGATCAAGAACAAGAAGGCTTCAGCCCAAGGATACAATCCGTTAATGCAATCAACTACATAAACAAACTCAAAAAAAAATCACATGATTATCTCACTAGATGCTAAAAAAGCATTTGATAAAATACAACACCCCTTCATGTAAAAGTATTGGAGAGATCAGGAATTCAAGTTCCATACCTAAACATAATAAAAGCAATATATAGAAAACCAACAGCCAATATCCAATTGATTGAAGAGAAACTTGAACCAATCTCACTAAAATCAGGGACAAGACTAGGGTGCCCACTCTCCCCTTATCTATTCAATATAGTATTCAAAGTTCTAGCTAGAGCAATAAGACAACCAAAGGAGATCAAGGGGATTCAGATTGGCAAAGAAGAAGTTAAGGTATCACTATTTGCAGATGATATGATAATATATATAAGCAATCAGAAAATTTCTTAAAAAATTCTATCAGAGAGTTTCTACAGCTACAACTTGAGCAAAGTGGCTGGATATAAAATTGCCTCAAATAAATCAGTAGCCTTCCTTTATACAAATAGTCACAAATAATATAGAGTATCTTGGGGTAACTCTAACCAAACAAGTGAAAGATCTATATGACAAGAATTTCAAGTGTCTCAAGAAAGAAATTGAAGAAAACCTCAGAAAATGGAGATATCTCCCATGCTCATGGATTGGTAAGATTAACATATTAAAAATGGCCATCCTACCAAAAGCAAGCTAGAGATTTGATGCAATACCCATCAAAATCAAACACAATTCTGCACAGACATGTACATAGCAATTCTCAAATTCATACAGAAAAACAAAAACCCCAGGTTAGTCAAAACAATTCTCAACAATAAATGATCCTCTGTAGAAACTGTCATCCCTGACGTCAAGTGTAGTACAGAGCAATATTGATTAAAAACAGCATGATATTGGTACAGAGACAAATAGGTTGATCAATGGAATAGAATTGAAGACTCAGAAAAAAAGTCACACATTTACAGACACTTTATCTTTGACAAAGACGCCAAAAATATACAGTGAAAAAAAGAAATCATCTTTAATAAACAGTGCTAGTGTACTTGGCAGTCTGAATGTAGGAAAATGAAAATCATCCATATTTGTCACCTTACACCATGCTCAAATCAAAGTAGATCATGGACCTCAACATAAAACTAGATACACTGAATCTAACAGAAAAAAAAAAAAAAAAAAAAAGTGGGAAAGAGCCCTAAACTTACTGTCATGGGAAAGGGGGAGAGCAGAACACCAATGGCTCAGGCTCTAAGATCAACAACTGATAAATGGGACCTCATGAAATTAAAAAGATTCTATAAGGCAAAAGACACAGTCAATAGGACAAATCGGCAACCTACAGATTGGGAAAAAATCTTCACTAACCCCATATCCAATAGAGGGCTAATGTCCAAAATGTATAAAGAACTCAAGAAGTTAGACTCCAACAAACCAAATAACCCAATTAAAAATTGGGGTACAGAGCTAAACAGAATTCACAACAGAAGCATGTCGAATGGCCAAGAAGCACTTAAAGAAATGTTCAAAGTCCTTAGTCAGAAGGACCATGAGATTCCACCTCATACCAATCAGAATGGCTAAGATCAAAAACTCATGTTGTCTAAAATATAGAGAAAGACAAACACTCCTCCATTGCTAGTGGGATTGCAAAGTAGTACAAGTACTCTGAAAATCAATCTGGAGGTTCCTCAAAAAATTGGAAAGACCCAACTATACTACTCTTGGGCATATACCCAAAAGATGCTCCACCATACTACAAGAACATGTGCTTCACTATGTTCATAGTGGTTTTATCTGTAATAGCCAGAAGCTGGAAACCCAGATGTCTCCCAAAGGAAGAATGGGTACAGAAAATGTGGTTCATTTATACAACTGAATACTATTCAGCTATTAAGAATGAGGACAACATGAGTTTTATAGGCAAATGGATACAACTAGAAAATATCAGCCTGAGTGAGTTAACCCAAAACCAAAATGGCATGCATGATATGTACTCACTAATAAGTGGATATCAGCCAAAATGTACAGAGCACCTAGGATACAATCAACAGGCCAAAAGAAGTTCAATAAACAGAAAGGCCCATGTAAGGATGCTTCAATCCAACTTAGAAGGGGGAAGAAAATAATCACAGAAGGCAGAGGGAGGGAGGGACCTGGGACAGGAGAGGGGGAGGGGTAAGGGGTAATAGGATCAGGCATGGACAGGGAGAAGCCCAGGGCTGGCTGCAGAATGAATGGAAATATGCAACCTGGGGGATTGGAGATGGGGAGGACATCTAGAAAGTACCAGAGACCTGTGAGGTGAGAGACTCTCAGGACTCAAAGGGAGGGATCTTAGATGAAATGCCCAACAGTAGGGAGAGGGAACATAGAGTCCACCTTCAGTAAAAAGACAGGGCATCAAGTGAAGGGATGAGGTTGCCATCCTAGTCAAAATCTCTGACCCAGAATTGTTCCTAGCTAAAAGGAACTGCAGGAAAAAAAATGGAGAAGAGACTAAGGGAAAGAAGGTCCAGTGACTGGCCCAAATTGGGATCCATCTCAAGGGAAGACTCCAAGGCCTGACACTATTACTGATGCTATGGTATGCTTACAGATAGGAACCTTGAATAGTGGCCCTCTAGAGACCCAACAAGCAGCTGACTGAGAGAGATGGAGATAATTACACCCAACCATTTGACTTTAGCCAGTGACCTGCTGTGGTTAAAATAGGGAAAGGCTGGAAGAAGCTGAGGAGGAGGGGGACCCTATAGGAAGATCAGCAGTCTCCACTAACCTGGACCCCCGAGATCTCTCAGACACTGACCCACCAATCATGCAGCATATACCAGCTGGTCCAAGGCCCCCAACACATATGTAGCAGAGGACTGCCTTGTCTGGCCTCAGTGAGAGACATAAGGCCTCAGGGAGTGGCGAGTTCTGGGGGATGGGTGGAGATAGGGGGAGATGGAATGGGTTGGGGAAATGTTAGAGAGGTGACCAGGAAGGGGGCAATGGCTGGACTACAAAAAAAAATAATAATAAAAGTAATTATAGTAAAAGAAAAATACTACAATTGGTCAAAATACAGAGAACAAGTGACTGTAGTATGCCCAATACCAATGATATATCTACAAGAATCCCTTCAACTAAGGCTTCAGGAAAATCAAGGGAGAATGAATGGACAGATTTCAAGAGCCAGAAAACCTGGATGTTGCTGAGAGATCTTCTATATATCTCAGTGAAGTAACCCCCACGAAATCTCAATATTACAGTTGGTTAAAGACAACTCACATAACAGCAATGCCAGGTGACATCCAATCTGGGTGAAAGAAAATCTCAGAAGTCCATACTCCTAGATGAAAAGCTACAAGCAATTTATGGCTGCTGGGCATGGGAGAATCATTCTTCTCCAGGGATGAGTCCTTGATACGTTAAGAAACTAGAAGTGGTCAGCCCTAAATACATATACATATGGATAACGCAAAACTCAGCAGACTGTATTTATACATACCTAAATAAATATACACATACAAAAAGAAAAAGACATGAATTTGAGAAGGAATGAGAAGGCACAGGAGGAGTTGGAATTAGGAGAGGGAGATGTACAAATGATGTAAATATAGGACTCATGTATAAAATTCGTAAAAATGTAAATTAAAAATGTAAAAATTCAACATAACAAAAGAAAGGGCATCTGTCTTAAAAGCATGACAAAACATGCCCTATTTAAGGGGAACATGAGATTTTCACTGTCTACTCCAAACCGTAATCTTGGAAAAATAACTTGTTTGCCAGCTTAATTTTATGCTTAAGAACAATGGCATATCTGTATTCATTCATTGTTCTAAACTTGATATGGCTGTCAGGGAAACATGGTGAAAATAAAGTACATTCAGAATAAAGTTGAACCACTTCATTACAAGGTGAGAGGACAAACAAAAATGAGAGACTATTATCAGACTAGCAGAGACTCCACAATCTCATTTTGAGATTATTTGTAGATTAGTAGAGACACACTGAAAGAATGCTCCTATGTGTAAGTAAAGACTGCACAGATTCATGCTGTCCTATGTCAGAGAGCAGAAGACACAGACCTTACTGCATTAGGAATATGGGTGGCATCACATAGGAGATCTGTTTCAAAAGGCCTTTCTCATGAGTTTTATACTATTATTTACATATAGTTTACAAAAGTCTTTGTAATATTATTTACATATAGTTAACAAAATACCTGTTTAGAAAAATCATACAGAAATCTAAATATTTGATAGTAAAACATTAGTAATGTTTTAATTAATCTCCAATATACATAATGACACCCCGCAGATAGGTGGTATAAGTTTCTTGCTACCAAAAGCAATTATTTTTCAAGGCACATAGTGATCATCAATCATTAACCCACTTTGTGAAATGACCCTGTGACACAACACTCTGTAATACAGAAGTGACTGATGACAGGCCACATGATAATTAGGTCCCCAAACACTCATTAGATAAAGCATTGCTAATGGGAAAAAAAATCAGCAGGCTTAGTGTGGGGGAGATTAAAACAAACCTCACATCCTTTCCACTTAAATGAAAAGAGTAAAAATTACACATAATTGAAGGCTGCAGCAATCAAAAAGTTGAACAACAACAACTAAAAACACAGGAAGAGGTATAGGAAGGAAATCTATTTTCATGTTTCATTTATTTAATTGTTTCAATATTCTTAATTGTGTAATGTCTGTAAAGTACCATACAACATGTATGTAACAAGTCTTAAATAAAAAGACATGTTCTTATGTTTGCTTATACATTTGCCCTAATAGTTAAACAAGAAAATATAAATGAATACAAGGCATAAAATATATGTAAAATCTAAAACGTCATTGGCTAATTTTTTTGAAGATAAAATCATTACAGACTTCACTTTAAAATTCCATGCTGGAAATATGGTCACTACAGGAAGCCACAATGTTCACACGCCACTGAAAAGTCCAGTGAGAGGTGTCCTAGCACAACTCTGTCACACTGGATTACATTAGTTAGAGACTCACTGAATTAAGGATAAATGTGCAATGAAGTGGGATCCAGCTCAAGGGGAGGTCCCAAGGCCTGACACTATTACTGAGGCTATGGAGTGCTCACAAAAAGGGACCTAGCATGACTGCACTCCAGAAGACCCAACAAGCAGCTGAGAGAGTCAGATGCAGATAGTTGCACCCAACCAATGGACAGAAGCAGCTGACCCCTGAAGATGAATTAGGGAAGGCTGAAAGAAGCTGAGAAGAAGGGCAATCCTGTAGGAGGACCAGCAGTCTCAATTAATATGGACCACCGAGATCTCTCAAACATTGGACAACCAAACAGGCAGCAAACACCAACTGATAGTAGGCCCCAAATACACATACAGCAGAGGACTTCCAGGTCTGGGTTCATTCAGAGATGATGTACCTAACTCTCAAGAGACTGGAGGCCCCAGGGAGTTTAGAGGGGGTCGTTGACATCCACATGGAGACGGGTGGGCGGGATGGAGGTATGGGATGTGGGACAGTCGGAGGGTGGATCAGGGTGTGGGGGTAGTAAATTATGGAATGTAAAAAAAAATGAATTAATAAAAAATATAAATCAAAAAAAAGAAATAGGAGGCTGGAGTTCTTATCTACACAGATGCTAACCATCAAGTGTTCACTTTGTTTTCTTTTTTTTCTAACTAGTTTTATATAGTTAAAACTCTCTTCTCTAATTATCGTGTGTGTGCGCGTGTGTGTGTGTGTGTGTGTGTGTGTGTGTGTGCATATGTGTGTGTGTGCGTGTGTGTGTGTGTGTGTGTGTGTGTGTGTGTGTGTGTGTGTGTGTGGTCTGCTGAGTCCCCTCAGCCAGCGAAGGTCCGCTCTGAGCCATTCCCACGGTTTTAGCCGTCACACTGTACACTCTTTCAAACAAGAGCTGACATGTGGGTATTCTCCCTCCATAGGGCTAACATAGCAAACCTCACTTCACTGCTGCCTGCCAGAAGCAGTCAGCAACTGATATCTCTCACAAAGAAATATACACCTCAATTAGTTAACACAAGGAGTACTGCACACATTATCCTTGAAAGTCCTTTGATTCCCGATAATACAAATGTAAACATTCCTCATTTGCTGCCAAGAAAGTCGGATGAAAAAAACTGTAAGTTTGAATTAATTTTGATTGTGCTGAGTAACAGCATTTGTACCAGACAAGAATGAAACAGGATTTTGTGATGGATTATAATTTGAGAGATAATAATAATTATAGTGATAAATTTTAGGAAAACTGTGTTAGAATATACAAATGGTATACAAACAAATTCTTAAATTTTCATAGAGTATGCAATTTACAACTCTAGAAATAACTGTGTTATGTTAACTACAAAGAAATTGTCTTTAAGTCCTTAAAAACATTAAAACTTTGGATTTTGAAAACAACATAATTTTAATTTTTTAACTTTATGCCTATCACAATCTGAAAGTAGCATGCTAACTCCTGCACTAACGAGGAGCCCCTGCCATGTGCTCTACATGACTTGAAGCTATTAACAGCTTAAAAGATCAGTAAAAAGTCTTTTCAAAGGTGAGTCTCTGTGATAAAACTGCACAATTTCAATATATTGGGGTAGGGGTCTGTTTTGTTTTCCAAAACTGCATTACAAATGCATTCAAAAGAAATTCACGTTAAACAACCAAGTGATGTCCAAGCACAGCATGAAGACTCCACACCTACAATCCCCAGCATCTCTTAGCCCCACAATCGCTAAGTCCCAGGCTTTCCCCAGACCCCAAGAGGAGAGAAATATTTTAAAAGTGTTGTTTATGTTTTCTGTAAAAAGACCATTATAAAACCATGACTAAGTTCAAGCAATAAAGCTGCCATAGCAGGTAGAATTAGTTACTGCACATAGTGTCAATTCTGGAAAACAATATCAACTATTACAGACCCATATGCAACTTGGAAATGCAGAACATGGAAAATGGGGTACTGACGTTACCTGTGTCTATGAAGAAACACTTTAACCTGGAAGAGTCCCTGAAAACTAAAGAGCAGTCTACTATTTAACGTTTATTTGAAACATGTTTGTTGTCAAGATTACCTGCTCTAGTCCAGGCTGAATGGCCATCAGTAAGTGTAATAGCAAAACCAGTTCCTATTGTTCTCTCCCAAGACACTTGCAGAAAATAAGTTACGTTAGGTTCAGAAGCAAGACAGATTCTGCTTACTTTCCTTTCCATTTCTGGCTACCTGTAATGAAAGAACAAAATCAATATTTAAAAGGAGACTACATTAATTCAATGATGGCCAGGTAGTGGTGGTGCATGCCTTTAATCCCAGCACTTGGGAGGCAAAGGCAGGAGGATTTCAGAGTTCAAGGCCAGCCTGGTCTACAGAGTGAATTCCAGGACAGCCAGGGCTAGACAGAGAAACCCTGTCTTGAAAAACCAAAATCATCATCATCATCATCATCATCATCATCATCATCATCATCATCATCAATCATCATCATTATCCAATGATGATAACTTTTGTCCTTGACTCCCAGCTATATAGACTCCAAAGATATAAAAGTAAAATGCTGTATAATAGAGTCAACCAGTGAACTAAGAAGTCATAGTTTTGCTCAATAGTGACTCACAGATTTTACAGATGAGAAAAGCAGATGCTCATAAAGGGCAAATAATCAGCCAAACTGATGGGCTAAATAAAATTACTATAGCAACATGAGTAAATTTTGTATTTCCCTGACTTTAGGAGGGAACAGATTCTCCCCTCTCTCTAACAAAAGAAATAAGCACATTTTGAACAAGCATTTTTGAAACATTCATCCCCACTATATTCTACAGGTATACATCATTCAGAATATTAATTAATCAAACTGATATAATTTACTATTGTTTTCCTAGTGACAGCCTGTGGAACTTTATAGGTCTTGACTACTACAAACACTGCTGCCATGACATTCTACAAATGCCTATGTATGGCGAGGGGGATCATTCCTTCAAATGGAACTGCTGAGTTTGGGTATGATATAGCCAAGTTCCTTGGTGAGAAGGGGGAGTGGGGAGGGAACAGGGGATTGTTTTAGTTTTGGGGGATTTTTATTTTATTTATTTTCTTTCTCTTTTTTTTTTTTTGGAGGGGAATCTGGGAAAGGAGATATTGTAAATAAAGAAAACATCTAATAAAAAATGTAAATACAGAAAATGTCCAATAAAAAATCTAGAGTAATTTTTATATATACATTTAAAATAAAAAAAAAACAAAGAAAACAAAATAAAATAAAAAGAGTTGTATGAAGTTGTGATTGATGTATGAGTTTCCTAAACAACTCTTTCCCCTTTGGTTCATTTTAGCCACATGGGTAGACAAATTCTAGCATCACACTGTGATTTGAATTCATATCCCCTGGTGAGTAGTGGGCGTTGCACTCTTTACATATACTTATTAGATAGGAATGCACTCACTTCTTCAACATTGGCAATGTTTTCATTTAGTTTCTTTTTACTTACTGGTGTTATTAATCTGTTTTCATTCCTTCAGTTTGAAGTCTATTTTAGATAAATATATCTATGAAATATAATTAATCAAAATGTGCTTATTTTGGTCAGTACTATGAGTCTTGCATTATCAAATTTGTTAATAGCTTAAACTTCTCAACAAATTTTATTTTCTGAGTTATACCTTGTCCAGCCTATGTAATACAGTTTATACTATTGATTCTTAGTACTTTTACAGGAGTTCAATTTCATATTTCAGTTGCTGGAATTATATTGACTGTGGTTTGTTCTCTTGGACTAATACATTTGTAAACTCTATTTGATTCCATTGCTAAAATTTTTGAAAAGTTCCTATCTAACGATTCCAATGATTTGTGGAAAATGTAGATCAGCAGAAGCTCAGAAACAGATCTTTGAAGCCTGCCATTGGAAAAAAATGGCACAAGGCATCAATAATACTCCATTATCCCATTCCTATCTCTACCCAGGAGGTACAAGGATCAAATAGGAGTGTTCTAGCCCTCACCCACCTAACCCCCTCTAAGAATGTGTGTATGTGGGGTGTTGTTGTTGTTGCTATTCTTTTTAAACTGAGACAGTAACTTTATTTTCAATGTTTAGGCATAGAGGTATTTTTTGCTATGAATTCATAGTGATCATTCTGGTAAATTACTCAGCCTAGATTTTCACAAATCCTACTATATGGGGTTAAGATTATTTAGTTTGAATAAAGTAATTGTATTTCATCTATAATCCTCATATCTCTAGGTTGCATGTGCTCCATTGAAATATGCTTAATAGGTCAATAAAATGTCTCAACAGCATATGAGAGTGCCTGCCACCAATCCCTATGTTCTGAGTTGGATCCTGGGTATGTACGTGACAAAAAGAGAAGAACAAGAAAGGGCTCCTCCAAGTTGTCCTCTTGATTTTTACATACATCACTGCACAAGCACATCCACACACATTAACCACTCTCATACACATACTAAATAAATAAAAAATGCTTAATAGTAAAAGATGCTATCAAAAGATATCAAACTAAAATCCAAGATGTGCAAGGAAAAATATCATAAAAAGTAAAAACCAAAAACAATAGACCTCAAAAATAAAAAACTATGACAAATTTTTTTTTCTAGAATGGTAATAGCATGAGTCTTTTCCAGAAAATCCTTTAAAATCTAAGAGAGGTTAAAGATATGGCTCATGCGTTAAGAGCACTGGCTGCTCTTGCTGATGACCCAGGTTCTGTAACCCTCATCCTAGGGAAACCCAATGCTCTTCGGCCTCTTCTGCTGCTACATGTCCCTGGTATACATACATAGACACAGGAAAAATACCCATACTCATGGAATAAAATAAATACTGCCACCACAATTTTTTGATAATCTAAAGAAAATTCTCATTTCTCTTGTTTAAGAAAGGGGGATATAAAATTGCTTCAAACTTTTATCCCAAAGCAATATATAATAAATTGAAAAGTAAATTGGTATTTGATAATTGAGTAAAAAATTTTAAAATTATAAAATCATCAATTTCAAGTTGACATTATTATGACACTAGTAAGACATTAATATGATTATATTAAATGCCTTATGTTAAAAATTTTCAAACTGATTAGAAAATAGAAAGAATCTATGTTGTCCCCACAAACAAAGCTTACTTATCATAAGCCTCTATCTTCTGTGTTTGAAAAGATGTGTGTCACAGCATTATTACAGGAAAAGGTTCAAAGAGCCCAGAGAACCAAAATTAAAAGAAAAACATCTAATTAAGTATATAACTCGGAGCTGGAAAGATGGCTCAGCACGTAAGAGCACTGACTGCTCTTCCAGAGATCCTGAGTTTGGATCCCAGCAACCACATGGTGACTCACACCACCTGTAATGAGATCTGACGCCCTCTTCTGGTGTGTCTGAAGACAGGTACAGAGATTTACGACCGAGGGATCAGGGCCAACAGAGGTTCTGAGTTCAGTTCCCAGCAGCCACACACATGATGGCTCATGGCCATCTGTACAGCTACAGTGTACTCATACACATAAAATAAATAAAATAAATACTTAAAAAAATTGGAGAAAGTAAAGTTTAAAAAAAAAAAAGTATACAACTCCTCCAAAATGATAAATTGCCCAAGTAACTTCTACCTGTAGTAGGAAAAATAACATTTTTCCTAAGGATAATAATTGAGCCCACTTGAAATATGTAAAAAAATGAAACATGTAAGCTTGTTACTAAATATAACAGATACTTCATTGTTAGCAGCATATACGTATATAAATGAAAGCTTCTGCATGCATTTTAACTTAGTCAAGTTTAATGAAGTCTCTTATTTGTCTGTTTGGTTTCAAAGCATGAAACTTACATTTGAACACATAATTCTTTAGGATGTTCTTGTACAGAATCCTATCTTCTTTGTCAATTTGTAAAACCAATGAAGGTTGCACTACACAAAAATATTTCATTTAAAGGTTACACATAACCAGAGGGAAAACATATTTTATCTTAAGCTAAGTTAGTTCTGCTTTTGGTTGCTGTATTTTGTATTGCTGTATATTCAAGATACATAGCAGTGGCTTTCATAGGCGTTTTCATACACATGCATCTGGTACTTTAACCACATCCATCCTCATCCCTAGTTTTCTCTCTCCTTTCCCACATCCAGTTCTAGTCCTTTCCCCAGGAGTCCTGAATTTGCTTCATGTCCTCCTTCCCTCTCACTTTCTCCCTCTCCTCTGTGTGTGTGTGCGTGTGTGTGTATGTGTGTGTGTGTGTGTGTGTGTGTGTGTGTATATATAAATCCAGGGTTCACAAAGGAATGAAAATATGATATTTATCTGAGTCTGGTTTGTTTCAATGAATATGATGATCTCCAGTGATTCATTTTCTTGCAAATGACATAACTTAGTTGTTTATGACAGCTTATCACATATCTATATATTCATCTGTTGAGAGACCCATAGGCTATATAAATTGATCATTGTAAACATCACTGCAAAAAAGCATAGGTCCTAAGTATCTCTGTGGAATAGTGATTTATCCTCCTTGCTGTATATAATAGGATGCATATAACTGACTTATAAGGCAGTTCTATTTGTAGGTTTTTGAAGAAAGCAAGAATTAATTTCCATATTGTCTTAACTAATTTACAATCAAATCAGTAGTATATAAGAGTTTAATATTTCTGGTACTCTCATAAGCATTTTTTTCTTTATTATAACTCAGACTAATTGAAAAGAAAGGAAAAGCAAAGACATTTCCCTGGAAGCTAAAGATATTGAACTTGCCACATATGTTAACAGTCATTTGTTCATCTTTTGAGATCTCTTTTGTCTCATTAACACACTTAGAGAATGAGTTGTGTTGCATTTTTGTATTGGGTTCATTATATATTCTGCATATTAATCCTATATCAAATATATAGCTCTCAACTGTACTTCCCTAATCTAGGGCTGTCTCTTCATTCTATAGTCTCTTCTGTTCTACAAAAGCATTTGAATGTACTGCAACTTCATTTGTCAGCTCTTGAGATTACTTCCTGAGGTCCTGGAGTCATTTTCAGAAATCCATACCTATAGATACATCTTGAAGAGTTTTCGCTATTTTTCCCCTAACATTTTCAGAGTTTCAGGCCTTACATTAAAATATTTCATCCATTTTGAATCCAGTTTGGGGGAGGGTGGCAGACACTGATCTAATTTCATTCTTCTACATTTGGAAATCTAGTTTTCCCATTATTATTTATTATAGATCCTATCTTTTCTCCAGCGTGTGTTTCTTCCATCTGTGTGGGAAACCAAGTGACTGTAACTGTGTGAATAAACTTCGGAATCCTTTATTATATTCAATTAAGCTTCCGCATAGATTTAATTTTTTTCTGTTTCTAAAAAAAACATATTATTGTAATTTTTCTGGGGACTGAATGGAATTTCTAGCCTACTTTTTTGTTTCTTTGTAAATATGGAAGCCTTTCCATATTCTACTGACTCCTCCAATTTTATTATTCAGTGTTTATAGTTAAAAGCATAATTTTTTTTTGAAGCCAGATATCAAGGAGTCCTTACTGTTCTCAAAGTTGACTTTGCAACATGCCAGGGAATTACTTAGAAGTTATCTGATTCCCTGCCTTGACCTCTCAATTTTTATGATCACAAACATATAATACCACACCCAGTAATCTGTAATGCCAGGGAAAGAACCCAATGATACTTGAGTTCTAGGCTATCACTCTAACTCAGGAGCACATAATTCATGTGGATTCAAACCCTACTAGGGGATGTGGAGAGAATTTAGTTGATATAGTGCTTCCAACAGAAGCATGGCAGAAACTGGCGATTTCTGGGACTCACTGGCCAGTCAGACTTGTCTAATGATGCAGAGAGAGGAATAACATCCAAGCTTAAACTCAAGCCTTCAGGTGCACGGCCATACATATGCATATGCATACACATCAACACACTGATAAAAAGAAAAAAAACATCTAATTTTGTGTTTGGAGTTATTAAAACTACTTTTAGAATGCCATATATTGTTTCCATAGACTTTGACAAAAACATTACATACCAGGTTGGGCAGTGGTGGCGCATGCCTTTAATCCCAGCACTTGAGAGGCAGAGGCAGGCAGATTTCTGAGTTAGAGGCCAGCCTGGTCTACAGAGTGAGTTCCAGGACAGCCAAGGCTACACAGAGAAACCCTGTCTCCAAAAACCAAAAAAAAAATAAAATAAAACAAACCACATTACATATCAGGATACATACAGATATGCATGGCCACACACATATACACGCGCACGCTCATGTGTGTGTGTGTGTGTGTGTGTGTGTGTGTGTGTGCGCGCGCGCGCGCGCGTGTGTACAGATAATTACTTCTCACACATGCTGGCAGAGCCATGGCTATCATTAGCATTAACTCTGTGCAGGAAAATTCTAGCACTCATAGAGCAGGCTGTTCCAATGCTTTTTTAAAATTCCATATTTAGAATCACTAACAAATTCCTAACTATAGAGACAAAATAGTTAAAATTCAATATTCCAGATGCCTGTCAGTCAGACATTATTTCACAATAACATGAAGGGTTTTTAGGCTCAATAACATTCAAAAGATAGGTAGGGATCAGATCAATTCTAAAAATATATTTTAATTGTAACAGTTCAATTATCTTCCAATTTTCTCATTAATTTAAAACTTCATAAAATTAAGCTAATTTTACTTTAAAAAAATATTGTTTGAAGTCTTTAGTTTGCAACTGGGATAGACTGTGAAACATACCATTCCAACTTCAGTATACCTGCTGGTGAAGCAAGACATGTGAACCATATTTAAGTGATACACATATTAATAAGCACACTCACATATGATAGTTCTGTATCCTATAAGGAATCTGTGCTTCAGGAGCCTCAGAAATATATTATTTAAATTAGGTCTTGATAATCTGCATTTGAGCTAATTGCTTAAATAATTCATCACTTTACTAAGACTAAGACTCATTAAATATCCAATAAAAATATAACGAGAATCAACCACAAGAACACATGAGTGAGTACAAAATTCTTTTAAGGCTCAGAGCAAATCAACCATATTTTTGCTCCTACCAACCTTGTTCACAGAAATAGCCAGTGTTCTGCCCCAGAACTACTTGGAGAAAATGAGTGGAATCCTCTTCAGAGACACTGACTGATTGAGGCTGTAAGAGAGTCCATGTTTTGTTTCCTAAGAGTACTAAAGGGCACATTAGTATCAGCACCTCTCTCAGCCAAAGCCAGGGATCTAAGAGGAGCCTGCAGGTGGAACCACTTGGGTCCCACCCCAATTTGTACATGAGTAGCTTTATTGAGAGCTCAGAACAGTTGAGAATTGAGAAGCTTATCTTTAGTACTTTGTGTCTTTGATACATGGCCTCTCTCTTAGAAGACTAATACGTTGTTGGCTGGTGTGCAATGGATGTGATCTTGGTCTGAACAAATACCATTCACAGTTGCTTCTGAATAAACAAGACACTTTTTAAATTAGTTTACAAAGCATTTTGTATGCCCTTTTGGATGCTGATAAGGAACATGGCAGAAGCCAGCGCTTAGGTCAGCTCAAGTTAGTTACAACACTGTATCATTGATAACACCATTTTGAACTTGAGCTTCTTTCTCTTCTCTTAATAGTCAGTGATGGCTTCTCTTCAAGCTGCTTGAACTGCTGCAGGTGTCCAAATTCTGCAGCTTTGCCAAGGAGTTGTACACACAGACTAAAAGGCGATAAACTCAAGTTTCTAATGAAGCAATCACTTACGTGACCCCCCCCAGTCAAGAAAAATGGGCTGATACCTACAGGAATTCACCATAAAAATTACTGTATAGAAGCAGCTTTTAATAATCTATAAGTGGATTCTTGATTATACTATTTTGTTAGACTTTACTTTTAGAAAAAGGAAAAGAAAATGTAATTGCAAAGCAAAAAAAAAGTATAATGACAGATTTTTAAAGCTTTATATTTTAAAAAATTCAAAAACAGGGACATACAGAATTTTTAGACAAAAAGGCAGATTTATATGACAACCGCTTCACTGTATTTACTTTGTGTGTGGTGTGTGTGGTACCTGAGCACAAGGAGAGGTCAGGACAGATCTTGGGGTGTCTTCTTTTTTGCTCTCTCTCTTATTGCCTGGCATTAGGCCTCTTACTAGAGCAGAAGTTGATGTTTTATGCTAGACTTTCTGCCAAAGAATACTTAGGATTTGCCTGCCTCTACCCCACAATGCTTTAATTATAGGGACATTCAGCTATGTTCTGCTACTAATGTGGTTGCTGGATTTGAACTAGAGTCTTCATACTTATAATCCAAATGCCCTTACTAACTGAGCCATCTTCCTAACCCTTTTTGGACAGCAGGGGTTGGGGGGTACTGTTACTGTTGTTTTGTTGTTTCATTGGTTGGTTGGTTAGATGTTGGTTTTTGATCTGCATAGGTCAGAAAACCCTAGAAATTACACTTTTATGAAAGAGAAGAGGGCTTTATTAAGATTTGGGTACAATAGTTCAATACAGCCTCAAAATGAAACACCAACAGAACACAAAATAAAATCTTTCACGAGGGTGTGAGGACTTCTCCCTAGAACGTACTCACAGATATAGTGCTTGGAAGCTAAGTATGTGATTACTCATCTAATTAGGAATTTAAGTACTCACGTGCTATTAAAACAGTTTATTATTATGTAAACCCCAGAAAGTTACTGCTGTTTGACAAAAATGTTAAATATTTGTATTCTATGACTCTTAGACTTTCCTGTATGTGGTTCAACTGTAAGTAGGAACAACTTGCGATATTGTACAGGGTCTTCTCCTCAATATTGATTCTCATTTCTCTTGTCCCCCAATGTTGCTCATTCTCTTGTTTGCCATTAGTAAACAGGCAGGTAAATAGGTACAGTTATGAGAGGTAGGTTTAGGGTAGGCAGTGCAAGTCTTATTCTTTTTCCACACACGATCCCAACAAATTTCAGTTCTGAGCATATTTTTCAATCAGGAAAGACTATATATGAGCTGGACTGGTGGTATCTTATGTGAGAACAGTCTGACTCTATTTAAATTAAAATGGAAGAGAGATATAGACAGTTTGAACTTAATTAGTCTCACACATTATCAACACTGATGTATTACAATGAACCTCAGATTCTACTTGAAAGTCACAATTTTTCTATTGATGTTCTTATTCTCTTCTAAGATGTAATCTTCAAGGTAAGATGGTATACTTACCTAAAATAATTTTAAGGCATATTTTTAAAAAGCAGTAGTCTGACCAATATTGTGAGACTAAGACAGAAAAAGAAACAAAAAGTAGGAAGCAGCAAAAACTCTAATTCTGTAATCCATGCCAAGAGAGACAGAGAGAAAGAAACGGAAGGGGAGAGAGAGAGAGAGAGAGAGAGAGAGAGAGAGAGAGAGAGAGAGAG
>JADRCD010158160.1:21050-31712 GCA_019843815.1 Montemys delectorum
AGAGAGAGAGAGAGAGAGAGAGAGAGAGAGAGAGAGAGAGAGAGAGAAAGAGAGAGAGAACAAGCCTAATAGAAGATAAATCCAAGCAAGAGAAAATCAGTCAGGGAAAAGCAGTAGAGACTGAGAGAGTTTAGATACATTTCATTGACAAAGTGAAGATTTGGTGATAGACTTAGCTGAATATAAAAGAATGACAGGAGTAAAGAATAACCCCAAAGACTTAACAGAAACTAGCTGCACACTAGTGCCTTTAACCAAAATATATAATACAGGTAGATACTGGAGGAAAAGTGTTCATTTGGGGATTATAGTGGTTTGAATAGGAATGGCCCCATAGTCTATAGATTTAAATGCTTAGTCACCAGGGAGTGGCAATATTAGAAGGTGTGGTCCTGTTAAAGAAAGTGTGTCACTCACTGGGGTTAGACTTTGACATTTCAAATGCTCAAGCCAGGCCCAGTGTCTCTCTTTCTACTGTCTACCAATCCAGAGTAAAACTCTTGGTTCCTTCTCCATCACCATGTCTGGCTACAAGTAATCATGTTTTTATGTGTAGTTCAAGAATACAATGACCTAAACTTCTGAACATGTAGGCCAGCGCCAATGAAATGTTTTCCTTTATACGAGTTGCAGTCATTATGGTGTCTCTTCACAGCAATAGAAACCCTAACTACAACAGGAACGTTTGCACTATCCTTTAATAAACAAACAGTGGAGATACAGAGAAGGATACAGAGAAGTGGTTGAGTGCACTTGCTGCTATTGCAGGGGACCTAGGTAGAGTTCCAAGTACTGACATAAGGCAGCTCATAACTACCTAGCTCTATATCAAGGCATTCTAACACCCTCTTCTCGCCTCCATGGGATCCTGTATCCATAATGGCATACCTAACTACCTACCTACATACATACATACACCCACATGTACACATATAAAACAATGCTTATATACACATACACAGTATTTTTAAAATAAAATTTTAAAATTACAAATATTGATGTTCAGGTAAACAAGTGAATAGAAGAATATAGAATTATAGAGAGAAGGAATGAGAAATATGAATATGTAAATCATTGATAAAATATGTAAAGTTAAGAATCTTGATATTATCTAAAGGAGACTCAGAAAGGAAAGGAACCTAAAACAATGAGCAATAAAGCACTTCAACAAAAAATGCTTTGGAAGAACAAAGGATTCAGCAAAGCAAGACTAAAAGTAGAAACCAAAGGGATGGGAAGGAAAGGTTGTGAGTATGACGCTAGAAAACATATTTAAAAAGATATGAGAAATAACATGGCGAAGGGAGGAATCAAATGATAGGGCAAATATGCCCATGACTGGAGAGAATCAACATCTGAAGATCATTGGGCGACATTTAGAATAGAATCTTGATGCAGTATGGGAACATGAGTTATTTTGGAGAAAACATATAAAACAATCAAACACTAAAAATTGGGATAAAAAGGAAAATTACATAGATATTTCTGTGAAAAATAAGTAAATTAGGCTGAAATGGAAAAAATAATAGAATCATTTCTTAAGATGAAAGAAATAACACATCATTCAAACAAAACTTGTATGCATTATCTAGGAGTTATGAGGGAAGAGAAAAGTAGCAACTGAAACCAAAACAACCTAGCTTCAATTTATGATTTTGGTTGAGAATTAGAGAAAGCACAAAGACAGACAGACAGACAGACAGACAGACAGACAGACAGATAAGATAAGATAGACAGACAAAGACACAGACAGAAATGACAGATAAATGATAAATTAAAATAAAGCTCAATAATATATATTTGAGTACCAAAAGACATATAACTAACACTATCACTATCAGAAATTAAAAAAAAAAAAAAATGGAAAATGTAGAGAAAGTGTCCTGGCAGCATATGAAACCAAGTTAACTTTGAACCTTTCATTGTGTAAATAACATCTAACAAGCAAACAATTTTCCATCATTAGCCATCCACTCAAGGACGAAAATGCAATGTACACTATAATGTTTACAATGTATCAAACAGGTTTTAATTATTTAGATGTAGTTATTCATTTAATCCTCAAAACAGTGAGGAAAGCTAAATGCACTCTTACAGAAAACTATCAATTTCTCTGTGAATATCATGACATGAAAATTGAAAATATTCTTCCACATGCAGAGAAGACAATAATGTCTGCATAATGGAGTAACATAGTCAAGTTTTACTGTTGGCAGGAAATTGACCCATGATGATAAGAAATGAAAATCACAGCAGAGCCACCAGAAGTGGAAATAAAGAAAAAGAATTTGAAATGGTGACTACCATTCACTTGCAACAAAAATCACAATCAAGAGTTCTGTGTGCCTAACTGCCATGCAGCTTGCCCACAGGTCTTACTGTTAGATTAATTTTGTTATTTTACACGGATATAATAAATAATATATACACATGTTTAATTTTACCTCCTGACACTATGTACTTCTATGGATAACAACAATTGGGGGCTGGAGAGATGGCTCAGCGGCTAAGAGCACTGACTGCTCTTCCGAAGGTCCTGAGTTCAAATCCCAGCAACCACACAGTGGCTCACAACCATCTGTAACGAGATCTGATGCCCTCTTCTGGAGTGTCTGAAGACAGCTACAATGTACTTACATATAATAAATAAATAAACATTAAAAAAAAAAAAAAACAATTGGAAGGTATTATTTGCTACTATTCCAAAGTTGCGATATATAAAAAACAAAAAACTATGGCCTAAATTGTCCATCAATACAATAAACCAATTACCACCTTTAACAACCTTAGCCTCTTTACTTGAGCCTGGACCAGAACCTCATATAGAAACATCAACCTGAAGTGTCAACCAGTGGGACTTAGCAATCTTTATATGCATTAAGTCAGTTATAACATCTACCAACACTTTCACTACTGTAAAAATCAAACTTCTTAAGCTACAGAACATGTTCTACATCTACATTTGGAACATTCATGTTTAGTCAACTTGAATAGTAAGGTATAACACAAAGCAATTTTGAGATTAAACAATGACAATCATTTCCTATTGGCCTAGTCCCCAGTCCCCCATTAAAATACTCAAAAAACATCCCTTCTGCTGCTGCAGTCTCCTGATACCACTAAGATGGACGCATCCTTAATTTGAGTATTTGACTAACAAATATAGCAGTTGGGTATAACTGATTTTAAAAACATAGTTATAATTTCAAACAAAATATTGGATGGTATGCAGTAATAAACACAATCACATACAGCGCAACACTAAGTAAAAATATTGTGTTGCCATAAGTACTGAATTCTCATGATTCGGCTAAATAGAGCTCAGAAATTAACTTATCACACCAGTGTCCTTCACTAATGCTTTCTACATATATTCTAGGTCATTACGTTAAAGAATGGGTAACATTCTGAATAAAAACTAGAACCATACTGACAGTTACTTAAACACACAGAATTTCCGTAATTTTGATACACTTGGAATAGTGGGAAAAGTGCCTGACTTCAGAATCATCCCAAGAATTTATATAAAATTGAACACATAAGATTACATCTTCCCCTATATCTACAAAACCCACTAAAGAAAACTAGAGGTGAAATCGTTTCTCACCCAGTAGTTCTACACTAGCCAATTCATCCTCTCAGGAATGGGTTGTTCCTTTCCAGTAGCTACCACAGAGGTCTTTCCCTCTCTCCACGGCCTAGAAAGCCCCAGATGCAGAGGGTGCAAAAAGGAATGGGCCAGCAAAAGCCAATATTGGCTGGTGGGAGGGGCTGGTGGATCATCATACTGAGCGCAGCCTTCTGAATACAAGTCTCCATCACACAGCAACACGGCCTATTTCCAAGGAGTCTCTCACAATTCCACGTGACACACAAAGAGAAATTTAGGAAGGAGCCCAAGAGGTGCTCACATTTGGGAAAACCTTACATCCACAAACAAAAGGCTCTGGGGTCACAGACAGGGTAAAAAACACGCACTGAGCAGCTTTAAAGCTAATATCAGGGAACTACAGGAGGTTGACACAGGAAGAAGAAAGAGAGAGAGAGAAAAGCACAAAAAAAACAGCATTGCTTGTGGAAAGACACCACAGCCACTTCCGGGCCCTACCTCTCACTGACTCCACTTCCCGTCTTTTAAAAAAAAAAAAAAAAAAAAAATAATTTGTGGACACAGCCATAAACCTATACGCCCAATGAGAGAATCTGCTAATAGCGTGGTTTGCGAGTCGTCGGCCAAGCCCCACCTCTTCCGGTAGCAGAAGCCTATCACGTTGTCTGAATGGTGCGTCATGGGCGGAGGCACCGCGATAGGCCCAACCGGACCGCTGGAGCGAGCTGGAAGCGCAGCGGGCGTGCATCCTCTTCCGCCCCGGCCCGGAAGGGTGATGTGGCTGGACCAGCACCGGCTTCACTATGGTAAGAACCTGGCCGCGGTTGGGTTTCTCCAAGGGACCGCGGCTCGTGCGGGGCGTCGGGGATGGTGCGGGCGCTGTGGAGTACGGGAGCCCTCGCGCTAGCGAGATTCTCCCAGGACTCGAGGGTGCACAGGCCGGGAGTCATGCGGCCCCCGATGCTCATCCTGGAGCATCAGGCCAACAATCCTAGGAAGAGCTCGCGTGGTGGACTCGGCCCCTCGCGAAGAGGCCGACTTGCTGCGTTACGTAGTGGAGTTGCGGTGGCAGTCCACTGATCCGATTGCCATCGGTTACGGATATCTGGACGGATATCCACTTTCAAACGCTGGAGTCTCAGTTTCCACCTTTCCCCCTTTCTTTTGTGTGTTCCGCGTGTCACCCAACCTGCATCTTTCAGTAGTAAATAATGGATTGCGGGTTTTCTTAACACTAGATCCTATTCCTCCCGTTTTACCTGTTGAATCAATTTCGAGATAGGGCCCCTCCTTCATCGTTCTTTCAATTCTAATGAAGCTTCTTTGCAAACGAATATTTATAATAATTTGAGTTCCCTACAAAGGTGGATCTGTCTCGTAGGCACTTAATGTGCTTCCTCATAGTAATGAGGAAGCCTGAGCCTTGCTCGAAGACCACCACCCACTTTGGGAGTTCCTGTGAGTGTTGTTATGAATTGTTTAATAGTTTAGACCTCAGAGAACCTTGCACTGTAAATCACAAGTAGCAAAAATAACAAAGGTCAGGACAAGGAGCAGAAAGTCCCTGTGGCCAGAACATGGATAAAGGAGACATAAATGAATGAATCGTATCAGTGTTATGGTAAATGCCAGATCTTTCTGCAGTACCACTTAGGTGAGTTTAGAAGCCATTTATGACTGTATTTCTAGAGAAAGCATGTTTTGTGTTATCATCCCAAAAACAGCCAGGACTAGACCCCCCCCAACCCCCACTAGACCTCACAGTCTATGGTGAGAAGATACTGAATTTGAGTCCATTAAAGCCTTTTTTTCTCTGTACTGCAGATAATATACACTTGCAAAAGGATGTTGTTAATAAGCTGTTACAAACTTGAAAAATTGCTTTCTTGCCTACTTACCTAGAAACAAGTAGAATTACTTTGCTCATAGAACAAATCAAAGTTTTCATCCTCTCCTACTTAGGTACAATGAAGATGATTTCAGATGGACAGTATTTTAACTTTTTCCAAAAATAACAACAAGCTTTGGTTTACTAGTACTTGATATGTACAAGATGCAGTTTCTAAGCATTGTCTTGCTTTAAATTCTTGACTTTTGAGATATTTACAAGTAAAGGAGGTGAAAAGTAGGGAGACTGACCTGTCTAGGATCACATACCTAGTAAGTAAAGCCAGGCCTCAGATTTATCTTATGTCTCAATGGAATAGTAACAAGAAAAGTGGCTGGTGTGTTCAATGCAGATGTACAGTTTTCTGCTCCAGATTTTTTAATCTATGTTTTGTTTAATATGTGGGTGTGTAACTGGAATTGGAGGGTGAATTATATGTATTCCCGTATGTGTAGAATGGCTTTGGAAGGATGTGTGATGTTTTACTTTTTTTAAGTGATGTAAGAAAAAGAATATATGCAGTGTTTTATTAGAGATGCTACTGGCCAAAAGTTACACGTACGTGTGTGGCCTAAAATAATATTGGTTATAAATAACATAGAAGGTAAGGATTAAGCTTAGCAGCTCCATTTGTCATTATATTCTGGTCCTTTAACCTGGTCAAATGTGCCATTAATCCCACAAGAAATCTAAGAAGGGTTTGTAAGAGAAAAGTTAAAATGACAATTTTTTTTTACCATAATTCTTGTTGTATTAGCAATAGAACTGGCAGTAGAAAAGCATATATCTTTAGTATATAAAAATAAATATGACCTTATGAAGTGTTCCATGAACTTCATTCTGAAAGCCGTTGTATAGGGTTAGTAGGGATGCAATGCAGATGCAGTGATCTTCTCTCTGAGTGCGCAGCAGCAAAGAGATACTCTGAGTTCCTAGAGATTGTAGTGTCTTTATAGTTTCAGTCTAAATTCGGGGGAGTGTTTTTTAAAGCATTGAATTATTCTAGTGAGTAACCAGGGATGACAGATCCGCCACTCAGCATTTAGCTTTTCCGTTTAACCAAACAACTTACATTTTATTTAATATTTTCTTGATTGCAAAGTACATTTTTTTCATGTAGGATTTGCTTTTTTTTCCTTCAGAATAACTTTTCAGTCATTTTATCGTGGTATATGAAGAATCCATGTTTTTAAAACTACTAATCAAGTATTGGTTTCACCTTTGGACTAGATAGCTACTGACACTTCGAGAGAATTATGAACTCTGAACTCTATAATTTGACTCATCACCAAAGTTCTGTAGTGGGAAGTAAGTGGATAAGGCCTTATGCACTTGTAAAACAGGACCAGTTAGACTAGATACAGATGACAAGAAATGTTCGTTTATTCAAGGATAAATTTATGTGTTAAGTAATCCACATGTGTAATAGACTCTGGCCCTGAAAGACAGGTTATATGTTCAGTCAGTTTTGGTCACTTGTATATATAGCATGAGTTTGTATTTACAGACTAATATTTATCACTATTTTTGTGGTTCTAGTTTTTAAAAGATAATAGTGCATATAGATTTCTATCTAATAAAATCTAGTTGGAAAATGCTGACTTGTGACTTAGGTTTGTAAATCATAAATTGTTGACCCATTTTTCAAGTGTGCTGTAAATGTTACCATAATTAGATTACGGGTGTTGATTCTGTGTTCTCTCTCCTGAGATAAGAATAAACTACTTTTGTGTAAACTGAACAAGTATATATTAGTAAGTAAAGGTGTTACTAGCTAGTGTTTTGAATTTTTGTCTTTGGCGTTTAACTCATAATTTTAAAGTATAGTTGAGTTAAACTGGAGAGATTAAAGTCAGTAAAAAATTATGTTAAATGTGAGCAATAAACATTTGAAGCCCTAAGGCAATATTATTGACAAAGAACCTTTTACTTAGGGAGCAAAGTAAACATTTTATATTGCTGATACTAGAAATGAATCTGCATGGGGCCAAAGTGATCCAATATTAATGAAAATATTATAAGTTCTGTCAATTAAGTCTTGTCAGTAACCAATCATTACAGTTGAAAAGTGCCTATGATTTTTTTTATTAGATATTTTCTTTATTTACATGTAAATTTCTCCTTTCCCAGTTTCCCCTCCAAAAAACAAACAAACAAAAACAACAAGAACAAACCCCTGGGGTTTTTATGTACTTGTTTATTGGAGACCCAGCCTCCAATGTTTAGGAGTGATTGTTGAAGATTTGTTATTTAAAAGTTCTGCTAAAAAATGTCCAGGATGTTTTTATTTATAATTCTTGACTAAGCTCCCATATCCAAACTTGGAGGGTATAACTTTAGCAATCAAGAATAACTCTACAGGGGCCTGGAGAAATGGCTCGGAGGTTAAGAGCACTAGCTGCTCTTCCAGAGGTCCTGAGTTCAATTCCCAGCCATCACATGGTGGTTCACAACCATCTGTAATGGGATCCGATGCCATCTTGTGTGTCTGAGGACAGCCACAGTGTGCTCATATACATAAGTAAACCTTAAAAAAAAAAAAAAAAAGAATAACTCTAGAAGTACGAATGCTTGTCAACTTCTTTTATTATTTCACTACTTAATTGTACATTACTTTAGAAAGATTATTGAGTAGCCTCTTATCTGGCTCCATTGACTCGGTGCTAACATGGCTGTTCCAAGCTCTTGGAAGCTTCAGATAGTTATGAAGATCTGGATAGTTACAGTTGGTGATAAGGCTGCAATGGAGAGACGTAAGTGAAGAGCTTAAGAGGAAATAACTTGGGAGCCACTGACAGTGTTAAAGGAAGAGCACAATTCTGAGTGATCTAAGTTCAAGGCAGGGCTTTTGTGTCCCACAAGCCTAAGGGTTCCTTTCAGTTGTAGTTGCTATTGTGTTCCAGTGAATGCCACAGGCAGCCCTGATTCAAGGGAATGCCATTTAATACTTCTTTATGGAAAAGAAACATTTATAGATGTGGTAGAGGGAATGTACCCCCTGAAATAACAATACAGGCACACACACAAAACCACGAATGTATTTCTAAACTTATGTGACAAGAGACTTTGTATCCAGATTTTCATTTGGAAGATTATCCTGGAAGAGAGAGGACAGTGTGATCACAAGGACATTTAACAAATAGAAGAGTATGGTCAGAACCACAGAAATAGTGGCTTACATGTCAAAATGTCAGAGTGGTGTAGAGCACTTTAGAAATACAGGGTAGTCATAAATTTGTATTGGTTTATGCCCCCAAATTTGTAGCAGTTTTAGCAGAATAGAAACCAGATATTTCATTGAGAACCTAAGTTCTAATTCATGTTTTCCATAACTCATCTACAAGATGTGACCTGAGTACAGTTTGACAAGGACGTTTAGAAAATACAAATTTGATCAACTTTTATAGAATGCAGATGATCAGGCCTTAATCATGATGTGATTCATAAGTTGCTCTTACCAAGCGTTTCTGTACCTGCACCAGTGTAAGAACAGCCTCATGTAGCCCTGGCATGCCACTTTGAAGAAGCTTGGAGACAGTGTGTCTAAAGGGAGGGTTAACAAAGTCATTCTTTTGTACAGTTAAATTATAAATCAATAAATGTGGCACTGCCCTAAATTAATAAAAAGAATGAAGATATTCTATGGGAAATATTGGCTTTGTGTTCTTTATGTCAGCATCCTATTAAAGACAAAATCTGTATAGATACATGTTTGTGTGTGAAAAAAGAGCCAGAGTCTCTTTATGTGTAAGAAAAACAATGATCATCTAGTTGCCCTAAAGCAGTGGTTCTCAACCTGTGTGTCACCACCCCTTTGGGATCACATGTCATATCCTGCATATCAGATACTTATATTTCACTTCATAGCACTAGCAAAATTATAGTTATGAAGTAGGAACATAAACAGTTTCATGGTTGGTGGGTCACGACAACATGTGGACCTGGCTTTATTAAAGGGCCACAGCGTTCAGAAGGCTGAGAACCATTGCTCTAGAAATCAAAAGAGGTCAGAACCTTATGAAGGGTTTTGTATTTTACTTTGATATCTATAACTATCTAAATTATATATATTACCATGGACCCCCAAAAGTTAGTTAATTAGCAAACAAGTATATATACTTCTAGTCCCATGAAAATTAGCATGCCTTATAATTACTATTTTTAAATTGTAAAGTAGTTGAATATCTGTAGTTTTCATTTAACAAGTTTACCTACTCAGCTGTACAGGCCTCTTGAAAATGTATGTATTGTTTATCCTAGAATGAGTTTGAGTAACACCCTGTTCAAAGTGTAAGTCTCTTCAAAGTTGAGCTCTTCCTTAAATATTGGAGTTCCAGGTAGTGCTAGATGTGGGTAGGTGAAAATTGCCTTAGGCCTTTATAACCTAGGCCTTCATATAATAATACATATATTTTTATCCCTTTGCTTACTTTTCCAAAATGTCTTTGACAGGTAAACATAAATTCACAACAGGTTGTAAGCTTCTCTTGAATAATTAACAAAATAATGTACTCAATGTTCTAATCTACATTGGTTTATCAATAAATTGATTTGTTAATAAATTTTGGATCTTTGTATTTTGTTATGAGATGCTTTTTCTTTATTTAGCTTCCATTCTTCCTTCATTAACATTTTCATGCCAGGCGGTGGTGGCACACGCCTTTAATCCCAGTACTTGGAAGGTAGAGGCAGGCGGATTTCTGAGTTTGAGGCCAGCCTGGTCTACAAAGTGAGCTCCAGGACAGCCAGGGCTACACAGAGAAACCCTGTCTCTCGAAAAAAACAAAAACAAAAACATTTTCGTATGGAAAGTCACTTTTTCTTTTTTTATTTTTTACAAAATAGTACTTCTGTTTCTCTTAACTCAGAAATTAATTTGTACCAGTAGACAGCTATGCTAAGTATTAAGAGGTATGTTTTAGTTAACAGGCTGATGTCCATAACTTAGAAAATACTCTTTTGAACAGAATCTAAGTACATCTGAAAGACTTTACCATTTAATGTTATTTGTTTAAATTATAGAGTTCTTAGACCCCAGAAGAAAGCTGTATGTATCAGATATTTTGTGCATGTAAACAGCTTTCATTTGTTAATGATTGTACACACACACACATTGTGTGTGTGTGTGTGTGTGTGTGTGTGTGTGTGTGTGTGTGTGTGTGTG
>JADRCD010158160.1:31722-52286 GCA_019843815.1 Montemys delectorum
GTGTGTGTGTGTGTGTGTGTGTGTGTGTGTGTGTGTGTGTGTGTGTGGTGCCTCATGCCTTTGATCTCAGCATTTGGGGAGACAGAGGCAAACAGATCTCTGAGTTCAAGGCTAGCCTGGTTTATGCTGAAATACAGGGCAGTCAGGCTACAACAGTGAAACCCTGTCTCAAAAAACAAAGTTTTCATTCATCTTTTTCAGACCATATAAAACTTACTAATGAAACCCATCCATGGTCATCCCTATTCTCCTACTTTTGCATCAGTATTTAGAGCTAAACCTCTGCCAGCTTTGACATCTTGCATCCTGTGCCCAACACTTACTATAGTTTGTATATAAACATTTTGTCACTAATTATATTAGTAATTGGGGCTAGGAAATGGCTCAGTTGGGAGATTGCTTACTGGTCAAGTATGAGAACCTGAATTCAATCCCCTTTACCTACATTTTAAAAGTGGAACTATAACCCCACAGCTGGGAAGACAGGTCAGGAGACTCAGAAACTTAATGTCCACCCAGTTCAACTGAATCAGCAAGGCCCAGTTTTCATGAGGGATCGATCCTACCTTAAAAACCTCCAAGCCCTGCCCTACACACACACATGCAAGTACAAGTACATAAACATGCACATGAACACATAGACACAATTATTGCTAAGTAATGGGCAATCTTTTTTTAGTCGTGTTTTACTTATATATGTAAAATATGTAAAAAGATTTTTAATAACTTTTCAGTCTCCTCATTTCTCTAAGATTTTTCCTTTGATCCTAATGTAGTACATTTCCTTTTTAGCTCAGAAATTGGAAGGCTTTGTTCTAGTTCCTATCATAATAATCTCTTTTCTGTTTTGTGTTTCATTTAGTTAATGTGACTGAAGGTTAGAAAGAGAGAGAGGGTGTTGATATGCACACATTTCTTATTTTTCTTGAAGTTTCTAACCATTTATCATTAGCTTCTTCTGAGGTTTTCAAGTAAGCCTAATTTACAAGTAGCAATTTTACCTTTGAAAAATAATTACAACAAATTCCTCCTGATTTTTAAGCAATGCTAAATTAACTAAGTAGACCTATTGCTGACTGTTGAATGGAATTGATGCATTTTATGCATCTACTTATAATAGAAGAGTTTTTATGATATATCGTGATATTCTTGCATCTTCTTAAAAGTGTTTTTAGTGAATCATCTCTTTGGATTTGCACTGTGCTTCAGACATGTGACCAGATATTAGAGACAGTAAAATAGTGTAGTGTTCACACTTAAGGAGTGACTTTTGTAATGAAAGTGTTTATTGCTGTGGGAGGCATAGAGAAGAGCTTCCTAAGGGAAAACTTGGGTGTGCACTGACAATCCCAGCACTTGGTAACCTAGCCCGTTTAAAAAAAAAAGTGTATGAAATACAAAGGGAGGATAGTTAAATTCCAGGAGACTTCTGACAAAGCTGAGCTGAGAGTCTAGAGAAAGGGCTCAGCAGTAGAGAGCACTTGTAGCTCTTGAAAAGGATCTGAATATTGAAGAATGACCTAAACTTAGATTTATTTAGATTTGAAGCATATGGTTTCATGTTTGCCTATTTAAATATAAAATTCTTAGGATTTCTATTTTAGCTTTTAGAATGGAAGGAACTATTACATAACAAATTAACAGTGAAAAGAAAGGCAGGTGCTTTTCTTTCACCAGTATCTAATAATCTTAGCACTTATCAGGGCTTGGAACATGATCTCATAATTTAAAACATGGTTATCCCAGGCAAAAAATTTGCTTGAAAGAAACTTTAGTCAGTATTTAATCTTTCCCCTTGGCTCTGCTCAGATCTGTAAATACCAAGTGAAATACTAAGAAAGAGGCCAGTGATTGCACTAGAGTCAGAGCCAGCCACAGTTGCTCTGTGGAAATCATGATGTTTTTTGTCTAGGCCTTTGCCTGCCTTGAACATTCTGTGGTGATTGTATTCTGAGTCCACTTTGCTTGGATGTTTTGAGTCTGTGACATTTAATTTCATGAGCTTACATTTTCTGCTGTATCTCCTGTATTCTCTGCCCTAAAGAATGGAAGGAAAGTATACTGTAAAGACTTCATGGTGCTGGGCTGCATGTTGTACAACATCCTGTTTGCTTGTAATGCCAAATTGTCTAACATTTTTTACATAGGAAGTTTCCCTTGTAATATTAATTTGTTTTTGTTTTTGTTTTCTCTTTATAGTCTGCCATTTTCAATTTTCAGAGTCTATTGACTGTAATCTTGCTGCTTATATGTACGTGTGCTTATATCCGATCCCTGGCACCCACCATCCTGGACAGAAATAAAACTGGGTATGTTACAAGTGATGATCAGTGAAGACAGTTCTCATCAACATGAAGTGTAAATTACTATGAAAATCATTAGGCAGTTTAATTCTATTTATAAAAGTTTTCAGTAACTTCTTACATTTTCTTCATGTGTTAAAGCACCAAAATGTATTTGCAGTATCTTACTAAATTACTGAATAAATGTCAAGAATGATCTGGTGTAACCTAAAATTTCACCCACTGAATAACATCAGAGGAAGGATTTATCTGACTGCTGGTTAAACACTAAATATCCATCAGTTGTTATAGCAATGTCCTTTAACCATAGAGACACTGTTTCCCCATTTCACCTTCTTCTCTGGGCTATTATACATGATGTTTTGCATTTTATTCTAGTTGATTAGTAATGTGGAATTATAATATATAATTGATATATTATAACTGATAAATAAGAGTTCATCATTAAAGAATAATCACTATTCAAATTATAAACGAGCATTTTTCCTTTTCCAGTACTATCATAAAATGTTTCCTTCAAAGGGAAGAAGCTGCATGTGGACATATCTGCCCCTCCTTTCTTGGGGAGTAGGAATGTCTCCATAACATGCTACAGTGATGACGGAGTTCTCAGGGCTACCAACCTTACAGTAGAGGTTGAGTAGTAGTATATTTCTCCTACACTAAAGACCCCCGGTAGGCTCTCCTGCTTTTATATTTCACAATATAAGCTAATGTCATCTGTGTGATTGGGAACAATTTTATTTCCTTATAGATAATATGTATACTACTTCTCTGTAACAATAATTATTAGATTCCTTTTCCTTTACATGTTTTCTTTGAGACTTATAAATTTGTAATTGTATATACCAGGTTAGATGGAAACTCCTGAATATCTGGTATAATACATTTTTGATGACTTCATTATTTAAATTTAACTTCATTTCTTGATGATTGAAATGATCTCGAGAAAGGCAGTACTTGGAAACTGCTTCTTACATTTTTCCTAGTTTTCTAAGCCCATAGTACTGTCAGTATATGCATATTCATTCAAGCCATAGAAATTAAGTACCAAATTGTAGTGGATTTTAGTGACTAACAGAGTTCCTTTTAAAAAAAAATATTACTCAACCAGAGTAGCTTTAAATCATTAGTGTTTATTGTGACGCCTAGGTACCCAGATTGAAGCACACATGACTCTACATAGATGACCACAGTTATTAACTCTGGTGGAGAATAGGCGAATTCTGAGAAACATACCGTCACTTGTTCCTTTAGTCCTAACACTACTAAGCATAGCACGTTACTGCTCTAAAAACTGTCTAATCATTCATTTATTCCTTATAAAATCCTCACAGCATAGATGCTCTTATTAAAGAGATAAAGCATTTCTCACAGTCATACAATAAGTAGGACTGAGTTAAAGCACACTTTGGCCTTGTTAGTAGCTTAGGTTATTTTCAGAACTTGGGTTATTTGCCTGTTAGCTTTCTCTTCACACATAATGACTCATTAATTATGTATTTCTTTGAAGGAAAAAGTATTATAAATGTCCCTGAAATTTAAGTTCGGTGATTTTATTGAACCAATCCTAATATAATGAATATGTAAGATTGATTTCTCTTAACTACTACCCTTTTATAAATATAGTTATAAAAATATATAAACATAGTTACAGATATATGTGTAATATTATCTCAAACAAACAAAATAGTATCTGTGCTGTTTGTGTAACTTTTGTCTTGATGGCTCATCTACCAAAGCTTTGCTTGTATTATTTACATTCCACATAAATATGTCCATTTATATGTATGTGTATTTATTTCATAATTTTTTATTCATGGAATTTAAAAGAACATCTTCATTTTAATTATCATTCCTGAAATATGTGTTTTAATTGTCACATTTAATAAGCTCATACATTTGGTTTCACCTAAACTAATACTTTTCATTATATTAACAATGTAGCTGCATACTTAGATATATTTGCTTGTTGACTTGTACAGGTAAGAACTCCCCGTAGAGTATACAATTATAATAAAACACAGAGCTATACTCTGCAAGAAATAAGTCTAGTATATTTTAAAAATTCATCAAAAAAACTATCTTCATTTATCATTTTCTCAAAATTAATACTCAAGTTGACATGTAATATTTCTGCCTTTGAAAATGTTAAGGAACTTGAAGTTAAATGAATTAATTGACTGGCTCCTTATATAAAATTTAGCCACTCTCATATTAATATACCCTAATTCTGACGTATGGTAAACATATATTTCACTTAACAGTTGCTTCTGTTTAGTGATGATCCATAGTGTATCCTGTTCTGTTTTCATAAATAAGTGGTGACTCAGTGTTGACAAGCACATTTCAGATGTGAAACAAAGATTACAGCTTAAAATCTAGTATACAGAATTAATGTTCTCTGTGATGTCAACAGAAATAATTGGCTTTCTCAGTAATCAGTAATTGTTTTTGTTCTTTTTTTATACTGTGCAGACTATTGGGAATATTTTGGAAGTGTGCCCGAATTGGTAAGTATCTAGTCTCCATCCATGTCTTCAACTATAAAATATTGGCCACTTTATATTACACTCATGGCAATCAAAGGTCTGTTTCCCAAATGTAATATTCTCAAATCTGTATACTTGTGCAAGAGTTTACTGAATTCTAATTGTTTTTCTTTCTGCTACTTAAAACTAGATGTAGTTGGAGACTGCAATATTTTATTAACAGGGAGATGGAAAACAGAAAAACCCTACTGAAATTAGGTATCCGATACCATGCACTTGTGGACTTGTAGCAAATTCAGACAGTACCTGTGTTACGTGTTTATACCATACTTTTCTGGATCTTGTGTGGTATTTTGTTAATTTTTAAATGAGAATTTTGAAACATTTGATGCATTTTTTAACTTTTTAATTTTGCATAAGTGTGAGGGTGCACATCCCATAATTTACATGTGAAATTCAGAGTACAGCTTGTAATGGTTACTTATCTCCTTATAACACATGGTTCTTGAAGAGGTTTGTATAGAGACTTGTCTGTCACTCAGTCATGAGTAACGACAACAAGCCCTAAAATAACTGAAGAAATATTGAAAAGGAACCAAGAAGAGAAACAGATAGATTACCACCATCAGTACCTAATGCGCATAGCCTAAGTCTAAACCAAACTACCTAGGAGGCAGTTCACCCTGTAAGAGAAAATATAGCTAATCAAGAGGATTGTCAAGAACAACATGGTTAAGAACCTGAATAGACTGCAGAGAGAGATGGCAGAGAAAAGGTTTCCATTCTCATCATGTAAAGATGCTAACTCTTAAAGAAAACATTGAGGTGGGTTTGGTCCATTTTATGTAGGAATTAGATATGTGAACAATTCTACGTAGTAGCCAACCCAAGTGCCCTTTTGTTTGTGATAATGACCTCAAATATGGTCTGTTTTGCTAACTATAAATGCCTTTTCTTTTGGCTTGTTGATTTGTGTCTATCCCCCTCCCCAAGTGTTCCTCCTTACAAGTGTCTGAGAGCATTTGCTTTATTTCAACAAGATGGTTTGGAAACACTGGTGCTGAGACAGTTTTCTTCAGGCACCTGCTCCTCTCTACTCTTGACACACACAAAGGAAAGGTTGTTGTTGTTGTTGTTGTTGTTGATGATGTTGTTGTTGATGATGTTGTTGTTGATGATGTTGTTGTTGTTGTTGTTGTTTTCCCCCCAGGAAGAATAGCTGTGATTTTAATGGGATAGAACTAGTCAGAACATCTTATCTTGTTACAAATCAAACGACAGCAACTGTTTCACATTCACTTGCACAAGCTCTGACCAGACAAGAAGTAAGGTTCTTACTCAAGTTCAACTAAAGAAATTTAGCTCTACCACATGGCAATCTCTTTTAAGAAAATGAAAAACATGAAAATGAAACCCATCTGTAAATTATAGCATTCGAAGTCATAAGATGAGGAAGGAACTTCCTCAAGAATTAATATTGAGCAGATGGAAAACTCAATACAGAGATAATTGCTCCCTTTGGGTGTTTACTGTGATGATGCTAAGCAGTGAGCATACCAGCCCTGAAAAGAATAACAGTCTTTTATAACATCTACATGAAGTTTATGGATCAGTGAAGTGCTTCATGAGACTTTAGCCCTAATGTATTAATGTATTATCATTGTGAACCAGTGTATTCTTTTGTGTGTGTGTGTGTGTGTGTGTGTGTGTGTGTGTATTTTACCCTCCATATTCCATTCACTGCGCCCCCCCATCCACCTTCCTCCTCCCCCACACCCCCTGTCTTCCAGTGGATGCCCTCTCCCCACCCCCCCCACCCCCCACCACCCTACCTGACCTCTAAACTCCCTGGGGCCTCCAGTCTCTTGAAGGTTAGGTGCATCATCTCTGAATGAACACAGACCGGGAAGTCCTCTACTGTATGTGTGTTGCTGGCCTCATATCAGCTGGTGTGTGGCTGTCTGTTTGGTGGTCCAGTGTTTGAGAGATCTTGGGAGTCCACATTAATTGAGACTGCTGGTCCTAAAGGATTGCCCTTCTCCTCATCAGCCTTCCCTAATTCAACAACAGAGGTTAGCTGCTTCTGTCCATTGCTTGGGTGCAAATATCTGCATCTAACTCGTTCAGCTGCTGGTTGGGTATTTTGGAGGGCAGTGAGTGCTCCATAGCCTCAGTAATAGTGTCAGACCTTGGGACCTCCCTTGAGCTGTATCCACTGGGAGGGAAAGTTGACAGGAGTTGGGGAGTGGGAGGGAAAGGGAAACCTGATCTGGTATTGGGTGAGGGAAAAGGACTGAAGCCCTGAGGCCCAGCAGAAAGAATGGAAACAGGCAACCACAGGAAATAGAAGGTTGGGGGGGGGGACACTCCAGAATGTACCAGAGACTTGGGAGGTTAAGAGACTCTCAGGAATCAAAGGGAGGGACCTTAGATGAAATGCCCAACAGTGGGGAGAGGAAACTTATAGAGCCTACCTCCGGCAGGAATACAAGGGAGAGCATCAACTGAGGGAGGGTGTTGCCATCCCACAGTCACATCTCTGACCCATAATTGTTGCTGTCTGAAAGCATTATAGGGATGGAAATGGAGAGGAGCCTGAGGAAAAGAAGGTTCTGCGAAAGGCCCAAAGTGGGATCCAGCTCAAATGTGTTCTGTTTTTTAATGGTGATGGCTTTTTTTTTTTTTTTCATTTGAACTGATGTTACTCTAAAACCTTTTTTTTTTTTTCATTATTGATCCTCCTTTAATAAAAGGCAGTTTATTAAATGTCTACTGAGGAGAGTGGGGAGGGCAAAGGCAAATAAAAATAAAACTTTTCAGAATACCAAGTATGTATTTTTTATTTTGTTTTGTTTTAGTATGGTTTAACTTGGAGATTTTGTTGGTTTTGATTTAGTTTAGCTTATTTTGGTTTAGATTTAAGGACAGGGATTCAGTATTGTGGATCACATTGATTGGGTGATATTTCTGGAGGATGGGATTATAAGCAATGATCACATGCCTGGCTAAATGTCTGCTTCATTAATATATGTGACATTTTCTGTGACTTTTGGCATTAGACAGACACAAATATATAATTATGGTAATATATTATTATTGTGGGCTTAGTGGAGAAGCTCTTAACATAAAATGAATTTTAGAATTTTAGTTAATGAGGGAAGTCAAGGTTGATATTTCCAGGTTGACAAGCCACGTAAGTGAATAAACATCTAAGGTGAAATGAGGAGCTTGGTTATAAGGAGATAGAATTTAGACAGCACGGGAAAACTGAAGTGAGGCTAAGTCAGAGCCAGCTCTCGTAGGCTTACAAAGGATCCAGATGTTTCACAGCTGTTTCTTTGTGACTCCTTCTTTCTTTCTTTTTTATGCCTGATACCCTTGGAATTAGTACAGCTTACAGTTACTAAAGAAACAACAACAATTAAAATGAGTAGAATTCCCTTACAGGATCTGTATACTGGCAAGATATCTTCACAAGCTGACATCAGATCTGGATCAGGCAAAGGAAAGCCTCCAAATACAGACATTTGTAAACTTGTGTGGAATTGACTCATTATAGAAGTTTTGGATTTAATTTCTACCTTTATCTTTTTAATTTATTGAAATACTGAAACTTTAGAAACTGAGTATGGAGATGACACAATATTTTAGACTTCAGAGAATTTCTAAATATTTTTTAGGGATGTTCAACCAATGAAACCTAAACAGATATTCTAAATTCTCTCCAATGGAGGTACTTCTCATCCCAAACATTATGGACATGAATGTTTGACTGTAAAAGACTCCATGCCATATCTGTATCAAAAGTAGTTCTTTCGGGGAAAAGAGCAAGAGGAGCTAATGCCTATCTGTTTCAATGGGTAATATTGGCTATGTTGGCTATCTAGCTTGTTTTCACATACAAGTGCTTTCTAAACTCTACAACAGTGTAAAGATGAATGAATGCTGTGCAGTAGATTCCCTATGTATAGGTAGAAATTCCCTTTATCTCAGGAAGAGAGCTAACTAGCCTTTTGCTCTGAGTTGCTGGAGAACATTTCCATGGCTCTGGGGGCACGTGGGTGCTCTGGGTGCTTTCAGGTACAGGTCTCATAAATAGCTTGGATTTAGTAGCCAACCATGTCCAGCCAGTCCTTTTACATAGAGACATGACATTGACATCTACATAGTACATACGTGCAAACTGCAAAGTAGAGTTAGAGTATTATTACTAGAGTAATAATAGTATCTCATGATAGAGGCATTAGCCTAATCTGACTTCAGTTCCAAAATTCATATCAAGGCGGAAAAAAAGAACCCACTCCTAAGTTGTCCTCTAACCTCCACATTTGTACTGTGTCATGATCACTCTCTTGGATACAGCACATGATAAGAACGGATTTGGGTTTGTGTCAGATCCCTTAAGTTTATTGCCTTTTGTTGGGCTACAATTTGAACGCCTTGTTGTTTGTCATCTCTGGGTGTTTGTTTTCTCTCTCTTATAGCCTTATCATATCCATATTATTCATTCATTTAACCAAGAGGAATGTCTTCTTTTCTTCAACAGGAGAACGCAAGAGTCCTTACGTCGCCATATGCTGTATAGTGATGGCCTTCAGCATCCTCTTCATACAGTAGCTTCAGAAACTACCAGCATGTGATTGCCATCAGACTGTACACAAGGACTTGCCTCCAGAAAATAATGGGAAGAATGGTTAAGCCATTTGTCTCTGAACATGGATGAGATAAATTTCGAGATGCTGTTCACTATTTTTATGCTATTGGACCAATGAGCTGAATGAATAATTAAGATGTAACAGTTTTAATACACAGGAATGTGATTGTAGCCATCAACCTCGGTTCTCTCACTCCAGTATTACATTCTGCAAATGTCATTCTGTTGTGTCAGGACTGCTTTTCATAAGGTTCTCCAGGCCCTAAGTAGAAACCCAGTGGCAAGTTCCACAGGCCTCTTTGACTAGGGCTTCAAAATAATGTCTTCACAGACTGATACCTTCTCGCAACTGGCCTATTTTTATTGAGAGAAAAAAAAAATTGTTCTATTTTTGTTGTTGTTACTGTTCTTATGGATTGCATTCATATTTAAACCATTTTGATTGCTAACCAGAGTACCTCTATTCTTGGCAAATTCTGTAGTTTATTACAGGTGTTTAAAGTACTTTAAACAAAACTCTGAATTTCTTTAATTCGCATAAGAGTTGGGCTTCTAGTCACAGATATAGCAGCCACCCTCTGACAAGGAGTACCTTAGAATGAAAAGCAGCAAGGAGAGCTGTGAGCAAGTAAGCATCATGCATTCTTCATTCTCTGTAGTGTTATCTTCCAAATAGAACGTCCACTGTAGTTGCCCAAATGTGGTATTTGTGGTATTTTTAATGCAGCACTTTAAATCTAGTTTATGTTCTGTCAGCTTGAACTGGAATCTCTCTTGTGACTTTGTAGGTGATAAACATATCTCATATCTGCTTAGTCTGGTACTGTGCTCTAGGCGTATTGCAGCACTGCCACAGACTGTGAATAGACTTGACTGAAGCATACATATCAAAGGATACTTACAAGTTTGTGTCCAACCTTTCTTCAGGTTCAGCTGAAAACCAGATACTGTTTCAAAACAAAGAGGAATTAAATCCTAGCTGAAAACACTTCTATATATAGCACTTATTAATTAATTACTGGGTTTAACTGCTCCTTTTAAAGTTTAAAAAAAAAAAAACTTTTTCTTAGAAGTGAAGTTTCTATAAAAACAAAGCATTGAACTTGTAGCCTTCACTGTGTAGCCCAAATGGCCACCAGAGCTAGCAAGGCCATCAGCTTTGAAGTAATGCTCTAAGCTGTATGGATTACAGTCTAGTCGAACATCTAGGCAAGCTTACTTGGTATATTTTAGGCATTACTTGTTTTCAGAAAGATCTTTGGAATGTCTACAGCTAGTTAAAACTAGTGTGTTTTACTTTGAATTCGAAATCAGGTTATACAATAGTTATTCTACTCTGAACTTCACGTTGGGCTTTGTATTAGGTCAAGGATTTTCACTCTGTCGCAAAAGTAGGACCCCCTCGTCAGCATATCTGTACGCGGTGTGTAGCCACCTTTCACGGCTTGATTTCTGGGTTGCCATCTGTTCATCTCCATTACCAACTGAATTTTGCAGAAATATTGCCAACTTTTTTCCTAAGTTAACATACATCTCACATAAAAATGGAGAGAAGTGTCTACTATGTTCTCTTTAGTTTGACATTTTAGACAATGTAGGTGGAAACTAGAGGAAGACATAGTTAACTTGAAACATCCTTGGTAACATAAAACTTGTAACAGTATGTAGATGCTGAGCAGTCTGGACAGGTGTTTCTAGCCCCCACCATCCCCATCTTTTAAAGTACAGGCTCTTTGGGGATGTAGGAAAGCTGCACAGATAGAGGATCTTATAAAGAAAAGCAATTAGCATTTTTGGTTTACAAACACTGAGTCGTGTGGGAGGTGTGAAGCCCACAGAATATTTAGCTGTCTTTATTAGTGGGGTGTGGAGGAGCAGTAAAGCACTTCAGGCAGCTGGCATCTGCACAGACTGTAAACACACAGCTTAGGGAGTGAGGAGCACTAAGACCTAGGTCTGCCAATGTCCAGATGTTCTCCCTAGCTATTTTGTTGGCCCTAGAATCTTGAATCCATGTCCCCTGATTTGTTTTATGTTGGTGTTTGGTTCCTGATTAGCTTCATCTGTGTCATTGACAGGGCAGGTAAACATATCTTGCTTCCAGGTAGTCTTGCAAGATGGTTAAAAGGCCACAAGTCAAATTGGTCTTAATAGTTTTAAAAAGTTAATATTCCAGTATGGTATCTTGCTGATACCTTTTCTACTTATGCTGGAAAATACCATATATGTTTCAATTCAAGGTGTTTCCTGCTTGGGTTAGTAAGAATATCTATAAATTTATAATAAATTTGTTCATCTAATAAAATTAGTCTTGTACCACAGGGTGACACAGATTTCCATAGATTAACTTTTTCAAGTTTATGAAGTCAAACAAATCTTTGCCTCCATTTGTGAAAATTATTTAAGACTTGTAAATAATATTTTTTCAGAAAAGATTTACACAATTGGTATGTGTCTTAGTCAGGGTTTCTATTCCTGCACAAACATCATGACCAAGAAGCAAGTTGGGGAGGGAAGGGTTTATTTAGCTTACTTCTACATTGCTGTTGATCACCAGAGAAAGTCAGGACTGGAACTCAAGCAGGTCAGGAAGCAGGAGCTGACACAGAGGCCATGGAGGGATGTTCCTTACTGGCTTGCTTCCCCTAGCTTGCTCATCCTGCTCTCTTATAGAACTCAAGACTTCCAGCCCAGGGATGGCACCACCCACAAGGGGCCCTTCCCCCTTGATCACTTATTGAGAAAATGCCCCACGGCTGGATCTCATGGAGGCACTTCCCCAACTGAAGCTCCCTTCTCAGTGATAACTCCAGCCTGTGTCAAGTTAACACATAAAACCAGCCAGTACAGTATGGCATGTGACCATTGAAAATAGATCAGTTGTTTCTCTGTATTCATAATGTACATGAAAGATGAAATTAATGTCTATGAAGTATAATGTGCTAATACTTGTTATTGAGATAATCCCAGGATACTAGAAAAAAAGTGATGATTCACTGAGGGTAAAACTTCTCAGAGATCATGAATTAAACTGAACTTGACAGTGGTTTTTTTTTTTTAACAGTTCTATATTAGGGATTGTATGTCCCTTAGTTTGTTGTGGCACTTGTGAAGTATGGCGTGGCCATAAAGGTGGACAAATGTTATATCCTGGAAAGTCATGTATTTTACCTACCTCAGAATTGAAGTTGAGATTTACCCCTCCTGCCTCACAAATCCTTCAGGGGAATAATAAAATCTCCCTTGGTTTATGAGCAAGCAAAGTTGACTAAGGAATACACTAGTAGATTCTCCTGAGACTTTTGTAAACATTGTAGAGGCAACTAGCCAGTCAAGACTGTGTTTTCAGAAACTTGTAAAATCCCATATTCTATCTGCTAAAAGCATCTCCAGCTGTTAAAACAAACACCCATCCCAAAAGTGCACGATTTACATTTCCTGGACATACAGAAAATATTTCTACTTATCAAGAACTTAAGCTCCACAAAAGCCTTTGAGAAGTTACTCTATCCTTACAATCTGAAAACCTGAATGGAAACTTCTTAGGGTCTGCTCTTCTCTTCCTTTGGTATCATCTAGGAATAATAAATGTTCTCAAAATGGTGCTAGCAATCCCCTTGTTACAGGAAGTCATGACTAACTTCTGAGAAATAACTTCATATTTCCACTTTGCCCTAAACTAATTCCTAAATAATCTGAAAGGCCATTTCAGTACCTTTTGCAGAAAGAACTAGAATTGGTGTTTAAGAGGTACTCATCCTAGTCTCTGGTTAGTCAGATCTACTATGGAATAAAAAGTGAACTGTCAAAATCCTTCCAGTTTTGTCCTATGACATTGTAAGAAGGCAGTGCATAGAGCCTAGAGAGTGGCTATTATGACGAGAGTAGCTTATCTCCATGTGTAACTTGCCAAGATAAATTTGGAGGTGATGTTTTTATTGTTTGGTATGTTAAGGCTACCCTCTCAGTCTCATTGCTGCTGCTTTACAAACCCTAAATATCTGAAGTAATGGCTTCTGTGTTACTGTGACCATGATACCAGACAGGAGCAAAGAGGGGAGGTTTGTGGGGTGTTGTTTTCCCTTTAGGCATATTGGAGTTTCCCTAAAAACATTTGGCAGGGACTCAAAGCCATGATGGATCAGGGAGCTGAGAAGGATCCAGAAGCTACAGTGTAGGCCAAACTCTTAACTTTGGAAGGCCCTTCCCTAGAAACCTACTTCTAGGCAGGCACCACCTCTGAAATCTTTACATCCCCACCAGAAGGAAATAAGTATCCCAAAAGCCAAAATAATGACTTGGCTGGTCTGCTTTAGATCTGCTCTTGAATTGCCACAGAGGTAGTTGAGTGTGATTCTCCATTTAAATAGCAGTTATTGATTACTAAAAATTTTAAATTTAATCTCATCTGAGGGCCTGTAGATATCAAATGTCTATCTAAAAAACCTAGAAGTACTCATCTAATTGACACTATTTAAAGAATAATTATTTTAGAGGAATACTTGTCTTGCTTTAGAAAGCAAGCTCTTTTTACTATAGTCTACTCAAGCTGAAACCTACACTTGCAAACCTTTTTACACCTGTTCCTAAATAGATGTCTTACCTAAGCAGTGAGTAGCATGATTTTTGGCTTCAGCTAGGCTTTAAATTCAGAGTGATAAATAAGAGTGATAAATAAAATAAAGTGAGTATGACAGCAATACTGTAGTTGCTTAGTATGTTGTGTCCCTCCCCTACTTCACTGTAGTGACTTCCAATTGATTTAAAAATGGTTACTATATTTCTTTCAGAAGAACTCTAAATGGCATTGAAATATACTATTAAGCTTAACATATACAGGAAAGGACAACAGGTCAGAGGGTGTTTGTACACGGCTCACCAAAAAAATATTGCGGATAGGGGTAAGAAAAGTAAAGATGTAGGTTTTGGAAGGTAGAGTGAGGTATTTTCACATACTGAGGGGCATGAAAAAAACTCAAGGGCAGAGTAATAGCCAGATACTACTGTTACAGTTTTATTTGACAAGGAAAGTGGCCTGAAGCAAATGTGTAGAAATTGAGTGTTTATTGCCAAGTGCTCCAACCTGGACTTTGTCAGTCTCTTCCAGCTTACTAAACTACTCACCATAGGCTAAATACTGGGAAAGTGGTGTGCCAAGATTAAACTGTTTAAAACAAATAAATGTTTAAGGCATGAAAGGCTTGGAGAAGGCTGGCACTGTAGCAAGGTTTCTGTGTACTATCCAAATGTTGAAACAGATCTGCAGGCCCACAGTGATCTGGAAAGATTGGTACTTGGAAATTTTAAAGTTTTTAAGGAAATACTGAGAATCCATCAGTTAGCACTCTGAAAGGATACTCAAAGCATAATTTTCCTTATGATTACTTGATAAAAAATCTTGTTTATTCATTTTTAACTAAATGTTACAAGGAAGGCCTACAGTATGAAATTAAAGTTGCACATCACAAAATAACAAAGCTAGGTAGGTTTTAAAAATACTTGGATTTATGAGGAAACATTCAGATGTTTTAGTGGGCCATTGTTCTTGCTTTCTTATAAATCAACACATGAAGTCTGGTTGTGAATCTAAATAAATGTAGAATAATTCTTTTCAGTATTTCAGTCACTAGTTATCTTTTCAGAAATCCACTTTGTTTCATCAGGTAATAGAAGAAAACATGGCAATAGTGTGATGATCCTTCAGTCCCTAATTGGTTCCTATGACCTGTCACCAAACCTAAGATAACTAGAGTTCAGGATAATATTCAGGTCCATCAAAGAATGAAAATTGATGCCTCATTAACATCCCAGGAGCTAGGGTCCTCTGTATTTCCTATTCCATTCATAGGTGAACTGCATTTGATAACTGGCATATGACAGATATGCCTGGCACTACTAAGGTCAAAATTGTCAGTATAGAATAAAACAAACACTGCTCGAGGAACCTAGGTTTTACTTGCGACCAAGACCTGGAGAGTGGGGAGACAAAAAAACATATAAAACCCCTAATGAAGACCAAAGAGATCCTGAACGAATTTACATGAGGTATTCACAGAAGTCTAGTTGAAGAATTTAGTGGATAGGCTAAGACCTCCTGCAGATAATTATAATCAAAGAAATGATGTAGTCAAAAGACCTTAAGAATTGAGGTAGTAGAAAAATAGAAAACTAGTAAAGAGAATTAAGCATAATAAGATATGCAAACAATGGTGTAAATTGGAGATTTAAAAAAAATAGAGGGCTTTGAGAGGTAGAAAATGCTGGCTCATTCATGCGAAAGATTTCATTGTAGGGAATTGTATGGTACAACCACTGTCTAATTTTAGAGCTAGAAATACTTAAGGATGAACTGAAACCAGTTTTTGTTCTTATTCTGGCCTTCATACCACAGATTTTCTTAGGAAAGAAGCCAGCACCCTTTACGTTAGGGTTGACCAGATCTGGCCCATCAGTCAGCTAAAAAGGAAGGGAAAGATAGAATTATTGCAAGCTCAGGTGTTCCTCATGTAAATGACAGTAACTGCAGATCTCTGGTATTGTGTACCAGCTGCTACAGGTTGCTGAACACATTTCATACTCTGCTGGTCCGTGCTAGCCTGAGCTTTAGAAGGAAGGCAATTGTAGAAACATACTGCTTAATCAAGTTGACAGTCCTGAGAGTGTCACTTTTATCTCATATTTTAGTATTAAACTCTTGCCTCCCTTCTCATATCATCAATCTGAAATTCTATCTGTTGTGGTACCTCTACATCTCCCATCCAGGTGTGTGAATTCATCCTCACAAGCAGTAAGACAGTTCCACATGCTGAATTCATATCTATTGTGATACAAACCACCTTCTGGAACTCCACAACTATGAAAAGAACATTCTGCCCTCCAAAAGCACACAGAGTTACAGCGAAGGAGCTAGCATGCTGCTATCATTATTTAAACGAAGAAAAACACTGTAGACAAGATGAAAGAGCTAATAAAAATGTGTTCTTATTCCTGATTCTAAAACTTTTAACAGCTGGACTTTCCCATGTGGAATAATGTTGCATAAATAACCCAGCCAGGAAACAGAGGAGCTATGAAAAAGTCTAACAGAATGATACATGGTCTTAGACATGCTGCTCATCACACCCGGTGGAGTTACAAGGAAGTGGTCACTGGAAGATTCTGGTGAACTGGTGCTGGCATGTGTCATCAGCAGCTGCAGAATCTGTTAACCTGGGTCATGTGTTGACCCATTCCTCAGTAACTTTCTTTCAAAGTGTTCTTTGAAACACTCTATCTATCCCATGGGACCTTTTCTGCTCCATCCAGATTTGTTATCTTTTCATCATGGAAATCAGAGAAAAAGATGGCTCTCAGAAAGCAAATGTTACCCTTAAAATCAAGCTTAATTTGTATATAACTTTAAAAGAGCAAATACTTTGTATTCTACTGTTATCCACATAACCTAGCCAAAACTGATGACACTTTTTTTTACTCCCCTCCCATTGACGCCAGATAAGGCAATCCTCTGCTACCTATGCAGCTGGAACCATGGGTCTCTCCATGTGTACTTTTTGGTTGGTGATTTAGTCCCTAGGAGCTCAGAGAGTTCTAGTTAGTTGATTTTGTTGTTCTTCCTATGGGGTTGCAAACCCCTTCAGTCCTTCCCCTAAGTCCTCCATTGGGATCCCCATACTCTGTTCGATAGTTGGCTAAGAGCATCCGCATCTGTATTGGTCAGGCTCTGACAGCCTCTCAGGAGAGCCATACCAGGCTCCTCTCAGCAAGCGCTTCTTGGTATCAGCAGTAGTGTCTGGGTTTGGTGTCTGTAGATGGGATTGAGCCCTAAGTGTGACAGTCTCTGGATGGCCTTTTCTTGTCTCTCCAGGTTTTGGTTTTGTTTCTCCAAGACAAATTCTTGGAAAGGGATTGTAGCTGAATTTCTACGTTTGTAAAATATACCCAATGCTTTATCTCCCCAACATTTCATGAGGGCTCACTTTGATCTTTTATAAGTCACAGCAGACCTGTGATTACAACAGAAGTTACTTCAGTGGGGCAACTGGATGAGCTTCTTAAGAGTATTCCTAAGAATGAGCTCATTTGTGGGCTGTACTGTGCAAAGAGGATATCCACAACCTGGTAGAAGATTGGGGTGGTGGGGGTGGGTGGCAGTGACAGTAGAAAAAGGAGTTAGGATTTCAATGGCTTAATATTTTCCAGATTACTTTCTCTGCCTTCTGTTTTTTTGTATTTGCTGTTATCCAAAGACATACACTAACATTGCTGCCCTAGAATAACATGAATTCCTAGGTAAAAGATGATTCCTACTTTCTTCAGAATCTCAAACCCCCTCCCAAGAAAGGGTTCAATAGGCCTCCTTTAGAATCACATGGTACAACTTTTGTAACATGACTTTTCACATTAAAGAAATTAAAATCTTTGGTTTACAGAGAGTTACAAAATGTACACTAAAAGAAAAGGATTTCTAGTAACAGTACAATGTACTATTAATTATGCACAGATATCTGTAAAGATATTTAAAAATTATTTTCACCAAATGAAATGAAATTGGGCATACTAGCCTGAGCTGTATCTCCTCCTTCCACCTAGCAATATCATAAACATTTATGCACAACTTACAGAAATTTGCTATTATACCACATAAAATAATTTCAGAACATTCCACTCTAGGTTATAATTTATTTAAGCAAGTTTGTTGTTAATCACAAATTGTTTCCACTCTGGAAATGGCGTACTTAAAAGATAGCATGGCTCAAATCAGATCAGTGTCTTCAAAAGTAATTTCACACATGTGCTTTAAAAATGATACCTCCTTTCCACTGCCTGGGTAGGAACCAGGATGCTATGTATACATCGGCAAGTCTGTTAACTTATCTCCTCGGTGGTTTGGGGGTTAGTTGGATAATTACACTTCACCAAACATGTAACTTATAGTCACAAATTATAAAAACATGCTTAACATTTATATTTCATAAACTTTTAATAAAATAAGGGACAGTGCATTTTAACTTATCCCTTCACCTCATCATGAGTGTCTTTATGATGTACTACATGCATTAGAACACCATAGCTAGAACACCACATTTGAACCCACTTCTGCTTTGCAAGACATTGGACAAAGTAGAAGTTTACTTGATTTGTGAAGCTCTTAGTAGAAAATAAATGGTTGCCAAGGTGAAAAAAAGACACTAGAAATTTGGAGTCTGATGGAGATAGAATAACAGACACCAGAGCTTCATGGGTAAGCAGAGGTGGAGTGTGATGTCACATTCATTCTGAGCAACAGCCTGAATGCCAGTTGACACTCATGTCTTAACAGCCTTTGTTTCTAGTTTGTTAAACATTCACAATGCAGTAGGGCTGAATCTCCATTTAAATAATACTGAGGGGGTCTATTTACTTCATTGACATTACTAATTTTTTTTAAGATTTATTTATTTTATGTATGTGAGTATACTGCTGCTCTCTTCAGACACACTAGAAGAGAGAATTGGATCTCTACTTATGGCTGGTGGTTCTAAGGCACCATGTGGTTGCTGGGAATTATACTCAGGAACTATGGAAAAGTAGTCAGTGCTCTTAACCGCTAAGCCATCTCTCCAGCCCTGAAGTTACTAATTTTTTAATCTATGAGATGCAGTATTGACATGACCATTAAATAGGAAATAAAGTTTTGACAGAAAAGAACATTAGTCGGTAAGATAGATAGATTCATTGGTTGATTGATTGATTGATTGATTGATTACAGACTGTAACCCTCAGAGTACAATGTCATGTGTATGAGACTATGCATTCTATGGCACACATACAATTATATAACTGCAAAAAGGTATTTTTGCATGTTAATGATTTTATCCAGGAGTGGGGAAAGTAGCGGTGAATTTATTTCTTTAACGTTTATTATACATGCTTTTGCAGAAAAACCATGGTAAGATAAATAGCAAGTAAGTTTGTTTGAATTCCATGCTCTAATTTTTATATGCTTGATATTTTCTCGCCATCAGATTCTTGCTTGCCTTGTTGTTCTTTTTATTATTACTATTTCATTTCGTGTGTGTGTGTGTGTGTGTGTGTGTGTGTGTGTGTGTCTTTGTTTGAATGAGTGAATGTGTGGATGTTCACACAAGCCACAATGTGGCATTGGGTCTCCTGGAACTAAAGTAACAAGCAGTTGTGAGCTGCCTGAAGACATGGGTACTGGGAACTAAACTAATAACCTTAAAGAGCAGCCAGCACTCTTGACCAGCAGTAAACACTTCTGATCATTGAGCCATCTCTCCAGCCCTTTTTCCCTTAGTTTTAGTCTCAGGAAGATGGGAAAGCTCTTATTATATTCTCTGTAAATCTTTGTCCTGTTTTTCCCCTTCCATTCCCCCATACCTACTCCTGCAACTCAATGTAACATCTTGAAAGTTTTTTAAGGGTGGTCAACCTGTATTTGCTTTTGGAAATCCAGTATGAACACTATTTAGTAAACTTCTATGTGTCGTGTAAATTCTTGATTCTTTGGAGAAACACAAATGGTCTGAATTTACCCTCTAATTCCCTGACTTCAAGCATTTTCAACCATCGGGAAAAGAAAATCATTTACATTTAGAACTGACAAGAAACAGACTCAGTTGTCTCTAAAATATATGCATTAAGAATAGTCTGCCAAGGACTTTGTATAAAAGCAAAAGATAATAAACTTAAAATGTATATACTAGTCAAGGAAGGTTTTACACATATAACAGTATGATCCACTTCCTAGAAGTAAGCGCCTTGTACTAAATACAAAATTAATGCCAACCAAATAAGATAATCTTTTGAATGGCGAAACTTAATCATATATATCTTGAATAAAATGCAAGTCATTTCTCTGGGATTAAATGGCATAAAATGTGCAAATTTATAAGTTTCTCTGATTGTTCTGGTTTATGGCAAACATCTCTCCATGCTTTTTCCATACCTTATAAAATACTGGCAAATCTGGTATTTGTTATGCTGTTCAATTCTGAACACTCTGAGACTTGAAATCTGGAGCATGTCCAAGATTCAGACAAAAGAAGATGAACTAGTAAAACAGAAAAAAGAAAGAAAGAAAGAAAGAAAGAAAGAAAGAAAGAAAGAAAGAAA
>JADRCD010158166.1:0-17627 GCA_019843815.1 Montemys delectorum
CCAGATGTCCCTCAACAAAGGAATGGATACAGAAAATGTGGTACACCTACACACTGGAGTACTACTCAGTTATTAAAAACAATGAATTTATGAAATTCTTAGGGAAATGGGTGGATCTAGAGAATATCATCCTGAGTGAGGTAACTCAATCACAAAAGAACACACATGGTATGCACTCTCTGATAAGTGGTTATTAGCACAGAAGTTCGGAACACTCTAAGTACAATCCACAAACCACAAGAAACTCAAGAAGAAGGAAGACCAAAATGTGGACATTTCATTCCTTCTTAAAAGGGGGAACAAAATACCCATGGAAGGAGTTGCAGAGACTAACTATGGAGCAGAGACTAAAGGAAGGGCACTCTAGCCTGATATAGCTGTCTCCTGTGAGGCTCTGACAGTACCTGACTAATACAGAAGTAGAGGCTCACAGCCATCCATTGAACTGAGTACAGGTTCCCCAATGAAGGAGTTAGAGAAAGGACTAAAGGAGCTGAAGGGTTTGCAGCCCCTTAGGACGAACAATAATATGAATTAACTAGTACCCTCAGAGCTCCCAGGGACTAAACCACCAACCAAGGAATACACATGGTGGGACTGATGGCTCTGGCTCTGGCAGCATGTGTATAGTAGAGGATGGCCAAATTGGTCATCAACGGGAGGAGAGGCCCTTGGCCCTGTGAAGGTTCTGTGCCCTAGTGTAGGGGAATGCCAGGGCCAATAAGTGGGAAAGGGTGGGCTGGCGAGCAGGGGGAGGGGGGAGGGAACTGGGGCTTGTTGTTGTTGTTGTTGTTGTTGTTGTTTTTGTTTTTTGTTTTTTGTTTTTGGAGGGGAAACTGGGAAAGGAGAAATCATATGACATGTAAATAAAGAAAATATCTAATAATAATAAAATAATTTAAATCCTTTAGGATTTGGTAGGTAAGTGGATATGGGCCAGGTGATGGGTTTGAGTTAAGGGTAGGTAGTAAAGGAGACAGAAACATCTCAGATGGATCTACTTGGTGACCAAGTAGATAATAATATAATTTAGTAAGCTTAGAAATACAGATTACACTGTTCTTTTGAAAGAAAGATTTTTTTGAAATGTGTTTTACTCATAGAGAAAAGCCTACAGTGGGCTTCATATACATCAGATAGTCCTTTAATATTTGTTGAATATGTTTGAGTCTCAATCTTATCAGATGTGTTTGATGTCTCCTAAGCAATTGCAGAAGCTGTAGCCCCCGCTCTTTCTCACCCAGGCAGCAAGATAAGACCCTTTGGCATTCTGTAAAGGCTGAGCAATGAAAAGCAAAATGTGTACAAGGAGTTTGCCTAGGGCTCCAAGTCCCAGGAAAGAGACTTCCCAGGGAGGGACAGGGCTATAGGGCCAAATGTCATCAAAGGCTGAATCAGATAAGAACCGAGAGAGAAGCATTTACTCTAGAACTGAGGGAGCAGCATTTGCTCAAGAACCAAGAAAGAAGCGTTTACTCAGTTTGATAAATTCTCAAGATATTTCTAAGGGGTAGATTTCAGGTCAGACCTGCCAATGATTGATGAAGGACAGAAAGTCATCTTCCAAGGAGGAGGAAAGGCTGCGATTCCTGCTGAGGACATGAGTTTTCCAACTAAACCGAACTTGTAATGGAAAGGAAAGAGTCCATAGCTAATGGGGCTCTGTGAGCATTTGCCCTAAAATACTCTTTGCCATCTTAGACCAATGCAGTAATTGATGAATATGCCTTATATACCACACACAGCTGGACTGACACCCCTTCTCCACTCTAATGGAGCGCGCGCGTGCGCGTGCGCGCGCGCACACACACACACACACACACACACTAGAGCAAAAACAACGAACAAGTAAAACTCTAGGTATTTAAATTTTATGTGTGGTAAGCAGGGTTTGTAGGGCATACCCAGAGGACAGAGAGTCAGAGGCAGGATAATAATAGCCAAAGGGGGGGGGGGGCGGAAACACCATCAAATTTCATCAGCCAAACCCATGCAAAGAAGACTGAATGAGACAAAAGCTAAGAGTTCTCTCAGGATGTAGAACAGAGAGCATCCACAGTTGCATATTGGCAGAAACTCCTCTCTCTCTCCCCCTTTCTTCTCTCTCTGCATTGCCTTAGATGTGAGAAATAACAAAAATATCACAGCAGAGCCAAAATGTAACAGCAAAGCTGCGTATAGCAACTCATGAACCAGGACTGGGTATGAATCTGACTCCATCCCAGAAGCTCCTCCTCATCTGCAGGCCTTCACAGATTAAAATGTGTTTATGGACGCTGATGTTCATCACTGTCAAAGGCATTCACAGCTGTTGCACCACCTCAGATGGGGGCTTTTCAGCATCATTATCACCTCCAGATACAGATGGGATTCCACTTGGCAGTCACCTCTGCTGCCCCAGGACGAGCCATTTCTCACATGCTTGTGCTCTATTGTATTTTAGAATGGGAAATGGGAGGTTCTGTTTACGAATGACTTAAAATATGCTACACACCCCACATTACATCAGTTAATAAAATGTACAGTCTGTGGGCTAGTGGTGCTGTCTCCGAAATCACATCAGGAATATAGAAATGAATTTGGATTTGATTAGTGCTTTCTCTGGGCCTGGTAAGAATTCTGTGATATAGACATGCCTCTAGGCTTTAGATAATGCCAGTTATTTAATCCAAACTGATAGATGTTCTCTCCCATATTCAGAAAGGTCTCTGTAGAACCAACCTACAGGAGTTTGTTCCTCTAGTACTGGAGTTTTGTTTTTCTTGAAATAGGGTCTCACTATGTAGCTTTAGCTATCCTTGAACCCTCTGCCCAAAAAGTGCTGGAGTACTGGCTTTTTTTCTTTTTTTTTTTTTAGGCCAAAACAACTACTTACTTCTCTTTCAGACCAAACTCTGGGTCCTCTAGAAGAGAAGCAAGCACTCTTAACACCTGAGTAATCTCTCCAGTCCCTAATGCTGACTTTTGAGATCATCTGTCTTTGCATATTGTTTATGAGACAAGCTAATAGCATAGTGGATTGTTCAGAAGGCAGGGCTTGGCAGGTCTCCTAGTAGGCCAGCGAAATAACAAGATTTGCATGATGCTAAGACATAGACCAGTCAGTCTACCATATACCGTAAGAGTTCAATGTTGAGCTTTATCTAATTTACTTTTCCTTAAATTTTTAAAAGCTTAGGTTTTGCTTTTTGGAATAACTTACGGAACATGGTTTGGATGCAATTTTAAAACACTTACAGAACATTATGATTTTTGCAGTCATTCAATCATATCTGCAATGTCAGGTTCCGGTCCATTAAATAAAATGTGTTTTTGAACTATAGCATCTGGTTAAATCTCAGTGTGTTAAACACATTTTCCAGAGAAATACAGAGTAATAAACATAATGAAAATTTTATTATCACATGAATATAGAAAACTAAGCAACCATGTTCGCAGAAACCAAGGAAGCCCCACTATGGTGGCAATGTTTGCCTTAGGGTTTAACCTCTCTTTGGTGAGTATTTATTGAGCACTTACTATATGGTAGGTAGGGCTAGTTTAGGCATTGATGAAACACATTTACAGACAAAATTCTTGGCCCTCACAAACTTACACCTAAGTGTGAGAATGCGCATTTGGTGGGGGTAAATAAGAGATGATGAACAGTATGTCAGAGGGTGGTAAATTGTACAGGAAAAAAGCAAGCTGGAGAAGGGGTACAGAAAAAAGATGGTTTAATTTTAAATGGACTGGCCAGCTTGAGCATTGCTGTCATGATGACATTTACCCTGCACCTTGGAAGGAAGGACAATGGGCATAGGCAATGGGCAAAAGCTCTGAAGCGGGATAACGACCTGAGGAATACTGGGGGAACCAGGTGTGTTTGCAGCAGAGGGTGCACCTGCATGTGCATTGCAGAGAGCAGAGAGATAACTGTTGGAAATGAGGTCAGAAAGATCACAGAGAGGCAAGAATGTGCAGGGCTTTGAAAATTCATTGTAAAAGCCTTTGGTTTAAAGCCAAGGTTAGAAACCACTCATATGCAGTAGTGTTAGCAGCATGGCACACATGTGGAATGCTCCCTAGTTGTAGTAAGAACAGCACCTAATATTTCATTGCCTTTTATGGGCCAAATGTTATGCTTTACAGGGTGTCAGTATTTTAATCCTCAAAGAAATGTCAAAAAAAGGGGCTATTTTAAGTCCCATTTGTCAAGGAGGTAACTAGCTAGATGACTTTGTGAGATTTACAGTCAGGATGTGGCAGAGCTGGGCATGAATGTGCCTGTCATGTGTGAAAGCATGTCATCTCTGGTTTGTTCCACTCACCTTTCACTGGGGTCTGATTAACCTGAGAAGAAGAATGCAGAACCCAGGTCGGGGAGGGGCAGGGGAGGGGCCAGACAGCAGAAGGTCAGAGGCAGAAGACGACAGCTTAGAGTCAAAGGAATGTAGGAAGCAAGGAATGTAGAATAAGCCGCAGGCTAAGAGGCAGGAGTGAGATCAGAGACTACGCTGGAGACCCATGTTCATGGGAACGAGGCTTTGGAAAACACTAAGGAGTTGGGGGAGGACATAGTAAGATTTTGGGTTACCAGAAAGAGAGGGAATTTTCATCCTGATTTATGGTGATTGGTGATTTTATTTCTGTATAAGCCTCAACTAGCAGTGTCCGTTTTTTGGATGCCTTCTGGAAAGAGAGGAGACCACAGGCACTTTTTGGTATTTGTATTCAAAGCTAGAATCTGTTTTCATTCAACATTTTGTAATTTACCCATCCAGCTCTAGACATGGCTATTTGAATGCTTTCACTAAAATGTGTCTGTGCCTGAATTTATGAAATTCCTTTATTTCCTTCCCCTGGTTTATTTCCATGCTAAAATAGGAATGTATCCTCATGGCGTGACAGGATGGGACATCTTAAAAGGGGTAGGAGGCATTCAGGGCTCAGTTCGACAGGGAAAGAGAAGACTCTTAAATACCTCCAACAAATCAATAACCTTCCAGAAGATTCCAGGGCTTTCAAGAGAAGATGTCCTTAGGGGTTCTCAAATGTCAGCCCAACCTATTGAGCTTTGGTAGCTGAATCTGATACTGCAAAGCTGAAACCAAGCAGAGAGACTCCTTACCGCAGCCTCAAAGCCAGAAGTGGGGCGACAGTTGCTCTGCCAAGTACCAGGTGGCGCTAGACTTTCAGAGTCACTCAGAGCCTAAGCCATGGAATACAAACAGGAGGGAGGGGCTTTATGAGCCAGGGGGCTCCTCCTCTGTCAAGCCCGGTGTTTACTACAGCAGAGATGAGACTCTGGAATGCCTCCCCTACAGTGTGTCCAGGGAACAAGAGGCCAGCAGCTGGAAAACGAGTAACGGGAGAGGAATCCCTAATTTCTGACCTCATCCAAGTAAAATTTGAAAAAAAAAAAAATTAAAGCAGCTTATTTCATTATGGAAAAAAAAAAAGAGAATACAAATGGAAATTTTGAAATTATGAGCTAAGACTAAATTTCTACCAGAAATGTTTTAATTAGGATTCATAGTTTGTTTTTATCAGAAATGGCTTTAATTAGAACTTAGAGAACCCAGTACCTTCATGTTCTTAGTCTGTACTGACTCAGCATCTACAGAACATGAACATGAACTGTGAGCTTGGGTGTGAGGGGTCCCTCACAGAGGGTAGCACACAAACTCACAGTGGGCCACCTACAAGAATCTTCCATTTAATTTCTATCTAAAGGAATCAGACTTAGAAATCTGAAGGGAATCTCAATTTTTTTAACTTGAAATTTTTGTTTTCTTTTATTCCGTGTACCTGAGCGTTTGGCCTGTATGTATTCCTATGCATCCTCTGCATGCATGATGCCAGAGAGGTCAAAATGGGGTGCCAGATTCACTGGAACTGGAGTTAGAGTTGGTTGTGAGCCACCCTATGTGTGGTAGAAACAGAGCCCATGTCTTTGGAAGAGCAGCCAGTGCTCTTAACCACTGAGCAATCTCCATACCCCAGGATCTCAGTCTTACTTGGTCTTAGCCACTTACAGGGAGATTCAGTGAATCATCAGTTAGATGACAGATCCACAATCAATTCTTAGGATTAACTCTGTTACTCAGCTATCGTCTCAGTGCCCTCCAGGCTGAGGTCTAGCCTATCCAGAGTCCTCCCATCAGCATTCAAGGACACAGCAGAATCAGCACAAATGAGAAACGGAGCTGCTGTGTGCAGAGGCAGTGAATATTACTGCTACACTCTTCCTCTGGGAAATCAAGTTCTTCTAAGCTGGTGGCTTAGCAGAGTTGATAGGCCAATGGGTTAAGTTGTGTAGAGCTTCAATGTGTGTTTGTGTGTGTGTGTTAGTCCTTATTAATGACAGCACTGCAGAATTAAAAAAAAAAAAAAAAAAACCAGTGTTAAACCGTATGTCTGTCACATTGCTGATGGAAAGAATAGCAAAGTAGAAAGAATTCATGGCTGCATTTCAGATTTGCATTTGAATGTAGGTGTTGGTGCTTGCAAGTGAGACAACCCTGCCCTAATTATTTAACTTCTCTTGGCCTTAGCATCTTCATTCATAAAACAGGATTTCTAATGAGACATATTGACATATAAGCTTAGTTTCTACTTTATCTTCTGTGTTTATAATTGTTTTTTTTTTTGTTTTGTTTTGTTTTGGTTTGGTTTGGTTTGTTTTTTTTTGGTCACTTGTCCCTTCAAAAGATTGGAATTATTTCTTATCTCTTTGAATATGGAAGGGCCTTACACAATTTTGCTCAGTAGAATTTGGGAGATATGATTCCAATCTATGCTTGCCTACACCAGGACCTGGTGGTAGCTTTTGCTTCAGTATCTTGGCAGTCATTTGCTTCACAAGAAGCCAGATCATGGTCTTGCCTTCTTCCTCTCACTCTGTCTTCTTGTCCCTTTCCCATCTTGTCCATTCCCGCACCACCACCACCCCTACCAAGTGCTCATGGCCAGCCTCTACTCCTCTCCTCTCCTCTCCCCTCCTCTCCTCTCCTCTTCTCTCTTCCTCTTTTCTCTCTTCTCTCTCTCTCCTCTTTCTTTCTTTCTCCTCCCCTCTGTCTCTACTACCCTCTTAACTCCCCTCCCCATGCCCTTAATAAACTATTCTACACTTAAAAAAAAAAAAAAAAAAAGAAAGAAAGAAAGAGAGAGAGAGAGAAAGAAAGAAAGGAAAGAAACCAGATTGCCTAGCCTAGCTGCTTGTATTCTCAGGCAAATTGGGCTCTCCAAAACTGTTCCCAAGAGAGGGTCTGCACATAGCTTCTAGGAACCTGTCACCAGTTAATTCTGACTGGTAAATAAAGATGCCAGCAGCCAGTAGCTGGAGAGGAGAGACAGAGGCAAGATTTAGGGTTCCCAGGCTTGGGGCCGTGAAGAAAGGGAGAAGAGAGATGCCATGCCTTTGGTGTGCAGGACAGAGCCTAGCCAACATGTAAAAGGACAAGAGAGCATAGCCCAGAGGGCTGCTCAATCGGAGTTAAGATCACCCAGGACGGAACATAGAGATTAGTAAGGAGTAACTCAGAGTTATCAGTGGGAGGTAGATTCTAACAGCTGGAGGTTAGGCAGTTGTCTAGTTGTCGTGCTGTTTAAAGCATATTAAAATATAAAGGCTTGCGGTAGAACATTCCTCTAATGAATAAAGATTTCCCTGGGTGAGGAGGAGGTGGGACTTCCAGGTCGGGGAGAGAACGAGAAGGAAGACTTCTTTTTGGACGGAGAGATCACAGAGGACACAATGTAGGTAGGAGAGGCCTCCAGTTCAGGTGGTGGATCCAGCTGGGATCTGCTACAGGAGGATTTATAATTTAGACTAGCTTACAAATTAGGATGCTAGTTGCTGTGCCCAACGATTGTGTTACCTGTTGATTCTAAACTGTGTGGTGTTATCCTTCACTCGGCAACTCTGCTGGGTTCCAGAGAAAGGTATGGTGGCAGGGCACCCCAGCCAGCCATGGGAATTTGGAAGTGTCGGGTGTGCGTGGCAGTGGCCCGCTGCCCTGGGGATGTAGTGAGCTGGGTGAAGAAGATTTTGCCCTGAATCAGAGTCTGCTGGGCTGAGAACAGGTCAGCCTGTCCACAGGTGCCATACCGGCAGTAGTGGATTGCTTTTTAATAATTCCCTGAAACAAAGGCTGTGTGCTTTTCATTCAGGAACACAAACCATTGAGACAGAAAGCAACCCCATGCCAGGATTTATTAAAATATAATACTTCAGCCTAGGATAGATTACATACATAGATTACCATGCTATGAAACTACAAGCTATGTCCCCTGAGGATGAGACTCCATAAAGAGATGAAGATAAGACACGGGGAAAGACTACTCAGAGTGGCAGGGACCCAAAGATATGACTGGGGAAGAACCCTGTCACAAAATCTAAGCTATATGGACATGAAATAGGGACAATTGCCTAGCAGTGACGTACCTTAATATATGATTTATAAACCTTGAGAATAACAAAATGGTTATTTCGAGTTAGCAAATTTTGATGTGTTCTCTCATGCAGAACTACCCTGTTGGTTCTCTACAGTAGAACAAGCCAGCTCCACATTTACTGAGCTAAAAGCCAGCATTTCGTTGTTGCCTGTAAATTTCGAGGTTGACTGGGCTCAACTAGGAGGTTGTCATGGTTCCTGACACAGCTCTAGTCAAAGACAGCTGACTGCTGAGCTCAACTGAGATTTCCTTAGTTCTGTGATGGGTGAGTAATGTCTTTTTGTTAGAAATCTAGCAGTAGCTACAGTTAGAACACCTAGATTAGGCCTTTTGGCTTGGCATGGACTCTCTCATAGCATAGCAACTAAGGTCCAAGGGCTAGAGAACAGGCACAAGGGCATTCTAGAAATCACAGTCTGTCATCTCCACAACACCTGACCCAGGGAGCCAGCAGGGTCTACTTGGGTCTAAGAGGAAGGCCCTAGATACTCTCAGTAGGAGGAATGCCATTCTTATACTGTAAGATAGGCAGGGGTTGCCGGCACGCCTTTAATCCCAGCACTCGGGAGGCAGAGGCAGGCGGATTTCTGAGTTCGAGGTGGATTTCCAAGTTTGAGGCCAGCCTGGTCTACAGAGTGAGTTTCAGGACAGCTAGGGTTATACAAAGAAACTCTATCTTGAAAAACAAACAAAACAAAACAAAACAAAACAAAACAACAACAAAAAAAAAGAGTTGTGGGTTGAAGGAGACTCTTGTGGCCATCTTTGGAAAGAGCATTCTGACAGGTCACACACGCTCTGACTTGCCTTCTCAATTTCTTTTTTTTGTTGTTTTGTTTTGTTTTGTTTTGAGACAGGGTTTCTCCATGTAGCCTTGGCTGCCCTGGAACTCACTCTGCAGACCAGGCTGGCCTGGAACTCAGAAATCCGCCTGCCTCTGCCTCCCAAGTGCTGGGATTAAAGGCGTGCGTCACCACTGCCCGGCGCCTTCTCTATTTCTATGTCCATAGCACATAGGACTGTTAAAGCAGAAATATCAAAGAAAAGAAATCAAGCATTTGAGGACTGAGTTCTGAGACTGACATATAAACCCAAACCAGACAGAATAACCTGTGGAAGGAAGCACTGCCAGTCTCAACAGTCTAACTTTCAAATATCCAAAGCTTAAAATCATTGACGTACTTAGACCTGAAAGTTCCCAGCATGAGTCACAAGGCCCCATGACTGGTCAAAGACTGCTATTCGTGGTGTGTGTCCCCGAGGAGGAACCTGGCTCTGTCTCTCCTTCTCTCCAGCCACACCTCACAGGTCTGGAATCTAAGATCAGAGAGACACTGTTTTCTGCTTACTGTCTGGATGCCAAAGCCCTGGGAGGTTGCTGAGCCATCTCAACCTGGATAAGAGGGCCCAGGTTCAGGTGAAGGACTGCAGGCAATGCTGGTTTTTCTGTAGTGCTGCCAAATAAATGCTCTGGTGGTGAGGACAGAAAAGTCAGCAGAAAACAGGCCTCTGCTGGCTGTGGGCATTGTCCAAGGAAGAAACTCACCACAACAGCAAGGGGGAAATCATGACTCCACTGGCCTTTCCAGGGGCACCTTGTACAAACATGGGCCGGTGCCACAGCCTCCGTGTTCCTAACTACTGTCTCACCTCCTACTTACTAAGACAGAGGGAAAAATCCAAGTTAATTCAGAAGTGCTGGTTTCTACCACAGTTAACAAGAATGCTATTTCCAGACCTTCTGAGCTGGACTCACTACCAGTGCTCAGTTTTGAGCCCTTGGGCCCTTTCTGATCCCCTATACCTCCCTCCCCACCAAGTCTCTCTGAGTCATCACTGTAGCTGTTCCTTCATGCCACCTCCCCTCTCCCACACCTCACAGGTTACTTTGTACCCCCTTCTCCTGCAGCTCCTGAGTCTCTGGAGTTCCTTCCTTTCTTCTCAATGAAACTCTACATCACCTCTGTGTCCCTCTTCTCCTCTTCAAGGCGTCTTCAGTGGTCTCCTGTCACTTCAAGATAATCTTTCCAAGTCTTAACTTGGTACTTCTGGCCCTTAGAATTTACTCCTGCCCAACTATATAGGATACGAGTGACATTCCACTTGGTAGCCTTTGGATGTGAAGCATCCATTAGACCTACTTCCGGGTATCATCAGCATGAGCAAAGCTCTTCTGTTTGAAGCTTTCCTCGGTATTTGGGTAGAAATTGTTCTTCATTTCTCTGTTAGGCCCTGTCTGCTAAGTACCATTTGCAAAGAACTTTAGTTGTTTCACTAAGAAGCAAGGGAGATGATAGTAAATTAGTCACACGAATTACAGTGATGTACAGTAACAGTATAGCAGTAGTTTCCTCCTGAGAGAGGAAGAGGGACCCTGGACTGTTCAGTTAGCACAGCCTCATCTTTACAAATGCTTTGACTATAATCAGATTGCATCATTCAATTCAGAATCACCATGTTTTCAGCAGCCTAAAACAGCTTTAAAATTCACGGGGAACTATCGATTGGGAGACAGAAGGACTTAAAACGCTGCTATTTCCTGCTGATGGCCAGAACACTCAAGAGTCCCACAGAGAGTAAGTGCTGAGGCTAGATGACAAGTTAAACAAAACAAAACAAAACAAAACAAAACAAAACAAGTTGCTTTGGCTGGTCACTTTGGACAACCAGAACAGCAGCCTCACATTCTGCACGCAACACGCTCAACTTTGGGTAAGCAGCCACTGCAGAGCAGAGCAGGCTCCGCCCACACTCACTTCACTTGAAAAGTGTTCCTGAAGTTTGGACGAGGTGCCGTGGAGCGCAGCCAACTGACTTCACAGTGGTTATGAAACAGCTGCAGAACCGTGCTTATGTCATGCCCTGTACAAATACTCCACAGAGAACACATTCCGATTACGAGAAGAAATATAGCTTTGCTAATAATACCAAGGTGAGAAGCTGGGTATACCTAAAAAAGATGTAAAAGCAATGTCCAAGTGTCCCTAAAATGTACCACTTGTATTTTTCCTTCTCCTCTTCCTCCTCTTCCTCCTATTTCTCCTCCTCCTCTTTTGAGACAAGGTTTCTCTGCATAGTCCTAGCTGTCCTAGAATTCTTTCTGCTGACCAGGATGGCCCCAGACTCACAGAGATCTACCTGTCTCTGCCTCCCGACTGTTGGGGATTAGAGGCATGCCCCATCACCACCCTGCTTCCTTTCCCTTCTTGCGAGTGAAGGAGTCATTTACTTCTGTTTTCTAATTCTATCCCACTGTCATTTATAACATGGAAAAAGACCTACTAATGAACCGAGCCAAGAATCAGCCAGAGCCAGGGAGCCAGGGATGGAAACATGGCTCTGGAGGGGGGGGGGGGGGGGGGGGGGAGACAAGGAGGAGGGCTATCATAATTCTAGGCTAGCCTGTGCTCCAGGGAGATAGGATACTGTTTCAAATCACAAGTTAAGTCAATGAAAGCCATGTGACTGAGTGATGGATGCTGCCCACCTGAAACACCAATGCTTTGCTATTGGAAGATTTTCACTAAAAATGATGTACGCTACAAAAAGAGTACGGACACCTGGTGTGGCCGTACTCTTCTGTAATCCTGGTGCTCCAAAGACTTAGGCAGGAGAGATGTGAATTCAAGGCCAGCCTGGGCTGCATAGTGAGACCCTGTTTCCAAAACAAATACATTATTTAACATAATCTTTACTATGGCCTCCAGTGGACCTCTGATGATATGAATACTATGTTATGTAGTAGTGTAATATGTAACTTAAGTAAGACATGTTTGGGTTATCACATTCCTGTAACAAACATTTGCCCATGTTACAAATATTACCTGACAAAGTCATTATTGTTTGTATTTTGATTTTCCAGTCATCCTAGTAAAATACTATTGGTAAAGAAGCTGCAAGATATCAGTCAATTAGAAAGCAGGTCTATTATCCGTGGCATTTTTTATCCACAGCTTTGATTCCAGTTTCCTCCTCAGTAAATCTGAAGCACCTTTGTTCTGTTCCCTCCTTAGAAAATTATCCAGTTCAGAGACCTACCCAGCCAACTCTTATCAAGTTCTTTCCCAATGACCTCTTGGTTTCCACTACATTCACATTCCCTGAAATGTAGACAAGTAAAACAACTGAAGTCCGTGTGCTCCCCTTCCTTCCAACTTGCTCCCTTACTTAAGTCACCTTTCCTTTGTGACTCGTTAAGGTAACATGCACACGGTACAACAAAAGGGGAAACTTCATATTACTGCATCTTACCTGGACCCATTTTCAAGAACTCACAGTTTTTATGTCTTTCTGTGCTTAATATTCTGCGGTTAAAACTGCCTCTCTAGCCAGATGGTGGTGTGTGCCTTTAATCTCTGCACTCAGGAGGCAGAGGCAGGCAGATCTCTGAGTGTGAGGTCAAGCTGGCCTAGTCTACAGAGTTCCAGGATGGCCAGGGTGACATAAAGAAACTCTGTCTTGGAAACAAACAAACACCACCAAAACTGCCTCTCTAGAATTTCATATATCATCTATCCCTGTTTTCTTAAGCAGTGTATCTATGTTCTATTGAAGTAAACTCACGATGGATCTATCATGTTTTGCCTGTCTTTTCAATGTTATTGGTAGAATTACTTTTAATGTTTAAGTAGAATCAGTATATCTTCACTGGATCTAGTGTTGGACTTCGTACAGACAGTTTCATTCAAGCATTTTATGTGCTGTGGACTTATTTAAGCCCATTCTTTCCTCCTTTTAGTCTCTACTTCTCCCACTTGGTAGTTTCCATGTCAAGTGCATGCATGTGTGTGTGTGTGTGCATCCGTGTTTGTGTGTGTACATGTTCTTGCATGTGTGTGTGTGTGCTGGATATCTTGTGTCTGCTTTTCTGTGTGTGTACATGTGTGTACTGTGTGAGTGTGGCACCCATGAGGGCTGGAGACAGCAACAGATTTCCTGAAGTTACAGGAAGTTGTCAGGTACCTGATGTGGGTTGTAGGAACTGCATTCCAGTCCTGTGCAAGAGAGGAGTGCAGGTGTTCTTCCTATTCCTTGAGGCAACTCCCCTGCTCTGTGCTCTTTTTATTTACCCAGAAGTAAATGCAGTAGTTTTTCCATCTTTGAGAACTTTGTCAATCACTGATCCCCACCCATGTTTTCAAAACCATGACGGAGTTGCTCCTGTTTCTACTGGATGCTTTTGTTGTTGTTTTGAGACAGGGTTTTGCTATGTGGCTGGTCTCAGGCTCATACCCCTATGCCTCTTTGTCTTTATAATTGGTGCATACCATGATGCTCGGACCCATTATTTTTCAGTAACTACATTAAGTTTATTAACATGTTCTGGCTACACCCACTAATGTGGATCAGTGTGGCATTCCTATATACACACACAGTCGTGTGACCAGATCGAACCCATGGAAGAGCTGCAGAAGGCAGAAGCAAAATCTGTATTTGAATGGAACATCTGTGGTATTGGCTTTGCTTTGATATTTTTTCCTTTTTTTATTAGATATTTTCTTTATTTACATTTCAAATGTTATCCCCTTTCCTGGCTTCCCCTCTGTAAACTCTCTAACCCATTTGCCCTCTCCCTGCTCACCAACTCACCCACACCCGCTTCCCTGTCCTGGAACTCCTCTACACTGGGGCATCGAGCCTTCACAGGACCAAGGGCCTCTCCTCCCATTGATGTCCAACAAGGCCATCCTCTGCCACATATGCTTTGGTCTTTTTAAGACAGGTTCTTACTGTAGCTCAGGCTGGCTTCAGACGTGGAGGGCTCGGCTTGCCGCTGCCTTCTGAGTGTTGGGATTACACAGGCATCACCACACTTGCTTAGATTATAGTGGGATCTGTTGGTTTTACTGGGGTACTTGCTTTTTGTTTGATATTTACTCTGTGCCCTGAAATATAAATGTTAGAAGTCTGATGTTTGGGACTCTCTACAGTTAGACTGGCCTAGCTTCTCTCTCTCTCTTCTCTCTCTCTCTCTAAAGATTTATTTTATGTGTATAAGTACATGGTAGCTGTTTTCAGACACACCAGAAGAGGGCATCTGATCCCTTTATGGATGGTTGTGAGCCACCATGTTGTTGCTGGGAACTGAACTCAGGACCTCTGGAAGAGTAGTCAGTGCTCTTAACCACTAAGCTGTCTCTCTAGCCCCTCTCCATCTCTCTTAATCTTTCATTATTCACATGCTTTCCCAACCTCATAAGATGACTTATGACTAGAATGTCATTTCTCCTTGTTACCTGCTATTTTACAAAGGCAGCCTGAACTCAAAATCTATCCTAAAAGCTTTTTGCGACCACAATAAAACAACCTGATTCCCTAACAGTTAAAAGCACAGTGAAGCAGCAGTTAGGCAAATGGTTCCATTCTTTGTGTGAGCCACACCTGTTTTCCCAACCACCATTTTCTTCTCTCTCCCTTTATGACAATGTAATTCAAAATGATTTTTCTTAATAGGATTAAAATTTAAAATAATGGTTTAAATCTTGATATCTTAATGCACAATGAAAATATCAACCTTTGAGGTCATTCTTTTAAACAAATATTACCAAATCCAGTAAGTTTTTATTTTTTTTAATGTGGGGACTATGTTGCCCTAAGCAGGAACCCAATGTGATTGGATAGTCTCTTTTCAAGATACCATTAGAAACATTTGTGGTTCCTCACTGGAAGTTATAATGTCATTACAGAATGTTGCAAACACTCAACTCATGTTTTATGCAAACCAAGTTAGCATGTCATTAGATCAAGTATGGAAGGGGATGCTAATAGCCCAGTCTACTTTATAAACCAAATGCTACATGGGCCTGAGATCTATCACTCCACTAGAACAAAAACTAACAACAAAGACACCAGAATTTCATGAGACAATGCCAACAAGCATAGTCAGAGTCATAACCGAGTGATAAACCAGCATTCAAAGCAGAGTTTAGAATCCAGCTGGCTGATGGCAAGTCCCAACCACCAAGAATCAAGTCTTTCTCCCAAGCTTGCTCCCAAGGCTCTTTTTTACTATTTACTGTTTAAGTCCTCTAGAGCAGCTGGACCTTAACTAGACAGTCTGTGAAGTACCGTCTTAACATAGAGGCACAGCTAATGTCAGAACACAGACAAACACATGAATGTGCTCATTTGAAGCTGAGTGATATATGAGACAAGGGACGCTGACAGTCTGTGTCATCTACAGTACACACAGCCAGGCAGCCTGACCCTGAGCCTGTGTAGAGACTGTAGAGCATATGTCAAGAGCATGACACAGAGAGCATGTGTCAAGTGCCCAGTGGCTGCAGAATGATTAGGATGTGTCATCCGTTACTATGGAGAATCTGAAGGAATTCTAAAATCAGAGGTAATATCCAATCAAGAAGTCCATAGTATAATAAACAGAGAGTTTACAGGGGATGTGGGAACAGACAGGTCTGAACCCACTCTGGGGTATTAGATAACTATTTACACCTATACACTTACAATACATAAATGTTAACTTTAAAATGGACTCCATATAGCAGTGCTAGGGTGGTTCAATGATGGTCTTTGATACTATAAACTGCGTTTGAAACATTAAAATGACAGTTGTTGATATGCATCGCAGCTCACAAAACTGCTCGTGATACAATAGAAAATGAACAAGTACAAGGTCTGACAACAGCTGAGCACGAACTTGAAGGAAAAGACAAACATACAATGGAGACTACAAGCAGGAGACACAGGACGGGTGGCTCAAGAGCTGTGACGTATGACGGGCCAGACACACAGGAGGGGTAGCTCTAGCGCTGTGATGTACGACAGGAGCAGGTAGAGGGCAGATACAGGGGTGGAGGGCTCTAGAGATGTACAGCAGATAGGTAGACATATGGGATGGGGGCCTCAAGACAGGTCATGCACAACAATATCAGATGCATGGGATGGAAGCTCTAGAAATGTGATTTACGGCAGGAGTCCATGGATACAACTGTACAGTGTAGGAAGTCACACTAACTAAGTAGACTTTCATGGCTATTTTGACAAAAGAGCAACAAATGACCAATTTTAAGATAATGGATGTGTCCTTTAAAAAAATCAAGAAACAAAAAACAAAACAAAACAAAAAAACTATCAGTGTAGTGTCACACACCTTTAATCCTAGCACTTGGGAGGCAGAGGCAGGCATATCCTGTATCTCTGTGAGTTTGAGTCCAGTCTGGTTTAAGAATGAGTTCCAGGAGATCCAGGGCTACATACAAAACTCCTGTCTCACAAACAAAACAAAAACAAAAACAACCTCCCCAAAACCAAACAAACAAACAAAAAACCCACCACCACCACCGAAACCCCAACTCTTGTCATTATTTTATTTCAGTGTGTGTTTTGGATATACATACACATATATGCATATATATGCAAAACATCACAAACATGCCTGGTCCCCTGGAAGCAAGGAGAGTGTGTCAGATAGCTTGGAACTGGAACTACAGAGTTGTGGGCTGCCATGTAGATGCTGGGAATAGAACTCAGGTCCTCTGGAAGAGAAGCCAGTGCTTTTAATCTCGGAGGCATCACTTTTAGCCCTCCATTTCCATATTATTATTTTTAAAGATTTATTTATTATATATAAGTAGATTGTAGCTCTCTTCAGACACACCAGAAGAGGGTATCAGATCTCATTACATGTGGTTGCTGGGAATTGAACTCAGGACCTCTGGAAGAGCAGTCAGTGCTCTTAACCGCTGAGCCATCTCACCAGCCCCCATATTATTTTTATTAGTGAGAATTTTGAAGGTGCTATAAAAGAAGAAGAATATGTAAGAGACATTGAGAAGACACAGGACCCAGTAGATCCTTTGTGACCCTCAATTAAATAACTACAGGTGATACTATATATTTATTATAATATATAAGTACATGTAAGCAGCTAGATGTAAATTAAGGAGATGCAATATGACTTTGTTTCTTGAGTAGTCTTAGTGAAATGATCAGTTGTCCATCTTCTATTATAGCAAAGAAGAGCTACCATGTAAGAACTGAAGCAGTACTGGGCAGTGGTGATGAACACCTTTAATCCCAGCACTTGGGAGGCAGGCCACGTGGATTTCTGAGTTCGAGGCCAGCCTGGTCTACAGAGTGAGTTCCAGGACAGCCAGGAGTACACAGAGAAACCCTGTCTCGAAAAAAAAAAAAAAACCCAAAAAAACCAAAAAAAAAAAAAAAAAAAA
>JADRCD010158168.1:7773-18172 GCA_019843815.1 Montemys delectorum
TGCCTCTGCCTCTGCCTCTGCCTCTGCCTCTGCCTCTGCCTCTGCCTGGATCTCCTGAGGTTGGGAAGCTCCACCTTAAAGCTGGGTCATACTTTCTGGTGGAGGCCTATATAAAGGACAGAGAAGGAGGAAGCCTTGCTCTTTGCCTGCTTACCTCACTTTCATTGACATGTATGGACATCGAGTGCTTCCTTGGGATTCTGGTGTTTACTGAAAACCAGCTGAGACATTCAGCCTCATGGACTGAACAAATGCTGGATTCTTCAACCTTCCACTGCAACGAGGCAGCCATTGTTGGAATAGTCAGACCATAAGCTATAAGCCACTCTAATAAATCCTGTTTTGAGAGAGAGAGAGATGGAACAGATGGGAGAGAGAGAAGAGAACAGAGGAGAGGAGAGGAGAGGAGAGGAGAGGAGAGGAGAGGAGAGGAGAGAAACCACCGTGGGCCTGGATGGACTATCAGGGCCGGAAGCAGAGCTGGATGACATTCATGGAGAAGCCTACTGAGCACATGAGGAGGAAGGGAGGACAGACAAGTCACTCCATATTCAGACTGCATAGAGAAGAAAAGGAATGTGGAAAAATCATGGGAAATAGATGATTGGAAGGAATGCTATAGGAGACGCCTCCTGGACCGATCACAGCCATGGCACTCATAGCAGCCGTGGCTCCCTTCACAAGATGTGCCTGTCAATATTCAATCATAGCTTAGGGGAGGGGCTTATAATGCTTCACTCCTTACAGATAAGCCTAATTCGGGTTCCTTGGGATTGGAGAGTCACAGTCCTCAGTGCTGTAGCCGCTGGTCTAACGTCCTTCCTCAAGTAATAACACTCCGCCCATCCTCATGCAGGCACCTTTAATTAAAACATGCGTGTGTGTGTGTGTGTGTGTGTGTGTGTGTGTGTGTATGCCTGCGCGTGTGCATGCATGTATGCCAATGCATGGAAAGATAGGGAAGTCTGAGGAACTTGGGAAGAAAAGTTGTATTGGTAGGGGGAAGGGGATAGGAGAGGATGATGAGGGTCTTTGATACAGACACACATGAACACACACACACACATACACACACACACACACACACACACACACACATTTATGAACACATACATCCTGTGGGAGTGTGGCTTTGCTTTCCTGTTTGGGGGTTCTGCTATCAGAAGTATCAACAGCCCTGTGGCATGCCCCAGTTAGGAGAGGAGGCAGTGGGTCCCCCGATGAGCTAAGCGGTGAGCATGGAGAGCCTCTGAGGGTCCGTGCCTCCAGAGACAGAGGGCTTCTGGAGAATTTCCCTCAAAGCTGGCCTGAAAAGAGAGTCTCAACACGGGCTGAAAGCCACTTCCACAGTCCCAGGCTGCAGCTCCACAGGTATGCTGTGGCTGCACGGAACGGTAGAGAGGATAGACAGATGGGTACAGAAAAGCTGGGATCAGGTAGAATGTGCTTGCCATAACTGAAAGCACCTACTGTGTACAGCACAGGGGGAGGAGTCAGCTAGTGTGGGTAGCAAGTCTATAAGTGAGTAGCCTGAGTGTCTGGGAGGCAGGAGTTGCAATCGCTCATTTCTGTGCACACACCAGTCAACTGTTGCTAAATACTCATACTTACACACTCTGTCAATATTCACTCAAACCAGAGCAAGGCTTTGCCAGGTCTGGATCTCATCAGTCCGGGAAGGCTTTGCTGCTTGCTCCCATGGCTCTGAGGAGTTGGGTCTTTGACGGGGGGGTGTGCCCATGTCAAACAACCCACACTCTCTCCAGGCTCTCTTAGTTCCCCCACCGTGCTCCAAAGCCCCCACACAGGAAAGCAAGGCCACCCCTCTCACAGGTGCTGGTGGAGACGTGCAGTCACCCAGTGGTCTCCTGTCTACCACAGCTGTCTACCACAGCTGTTAGAAAGCAGCAGCCCACAGAGCTGTGCCAGGGGCACTGCACACAGCTGCGGTACCGCAGTTCTCACCCACAGCACTGTGGTCACGCTGGAGTGGATCGCCCTCTCTCGGGGGGCGGGGGGGGGGTTGTTCTGTTCCTTATAGGATGTTAAGCAGTGTCCTTGGCTTTCCTCATTGTATCGGTCCCTCCCCCACCCCACCCACCCCGTGCTTGGTTGTGACAGTGAAGAATGTCCTCAGACATTGCCAAATGTCCTCAACCAGACAAGACTAACCCCAGTTGAGAAGCACTGTGAAATACTGGAACCTTGGGCCAAGTTGCTTCACTTCTCAAATTCTATTTCTAATCTGTGAAGTGAGGATAATAATAGACTGAGCACATAAGCTTTGAGAGGTGACTAATGCATGGGTAGTTTGCCGAGGACGTGGACGTCTCAGGGTATAGTTCCTAAGAGTGGCAACATTGAGGAAAAGCTGTGTACCGCATGTGGGGGGGGGGGGGAGGAAGAACTTAAAGTTGATTTTCCCTTCTTAGACTAACAATATTATTATTGTTGTTGTTGTTGTTGTTGTTGTTGTTGTTGTTTTCGAGACGGAGTTTCTCTGTGTCACTTTGGCTGCCCTGGAACTCACTCTGTAAACCAGGCTGGCCTCGAACTCAGAAATCCGCCTGCCTCTGCCTCCCAAGTGCTGGGATTAAAGGCGTGCGCCACCACCGCCCGGCTTAATTTCTTTTTCAATTAATTAATTAATTAAATTTTATATCCCGATTGCTGTTCCTCCCTCCCATTCCCCCTCATAGAGTCCCTCCTCGGTGCCTCTCCCCTTCTCCTCTGAGCGGGTGGGTCCCCCCTCCCTGTATCCCCTAACCCTGGCTCATCAACAATACTAATTTCTAATACCTACTTCATCAGCTGGATAGAGGCTGAATCTCAGTACAGATAAACCAACAAGGGAAAGATCAAAAGATCAGTCTCTTTGATCTCCCTTCATTACTAAGCAGCCATTAATGCTCCCGAGCTACAGATGCCCACCTGTCACGGTGCTGGTTAACTGAATGCGGTATGTGAAGGAGATGAAGGGCCTCTGCTTTAAAAGTGCATGGGAAAGCTATATGCTATATTCCAGAATAATCTTCAGGAATTCACACCTCCACATTTTACAAAATCCAGATCTGCAATGTACATTTACTAAAATAAATTTTTAACATCTGCAATCTTAAGACTTAAAAGCATGAATATTTTAGATTCGTTAGCATAAACTGAATACCAACATGCAAACACTGAAATGAATTTAAGGAAATTGTTAATGATTCATTATGTAGAGTAATTAGATTTTTGTATGATCAGAGCAAATGCATTAGCAGAAACAATTATGTGCCGATACAATGAAAAGCCGCTCTCAGGAAAGAAGCCATTAGCGTAATAAAAAGGACATTCTGCAGGGCTCCTCCTGTACTTTCTTATACTCAAATGCAGCAGCTGTTGCCATCTGCCAGGGAGAACCTTGGCAGAGAAACATGATGAATCCTTGCCAAGGCCTGGTCTGTTGAAAATGCCTACCCTGGACCTCCAGAGACCTAAGGACAGCAAAGCAGCTCAACACATCAGGATTTGAGAGGACATCAAAGACGATAAGCAGGAAAGTAATTCTGTAGAAATGTGTTTCTTGTTGCTTCTGTCTCTGGAAGTTCTCCAGGCTGGTCTGTCTGTCGGTCTGTCTGTCTTTACCTACCACACAATTGGTAGATGCTTTGCAGCGCTTCCCACAGAACTCACTCGTAAGGAAGCTTCGAATTCAAGACCCTGACACCTGTACGTTCCCAGGATGTGCGTGGATTATGGGGAGGAGGGAGGGAGGGAGGGAGATCTGTCAGTCCAGGTAGAGGACGCATCCTACTCTTCCTAGAATAGATAGACTCAGGAGGCAGGAAAGCCATGCAACAGAGGGCAGCTCTAAACCCAAAAGAAAAAAAAAAAGGGTGGGCAACCTTCCAGATCACCAAAACAGACAAAGATGTTTACCAAGAACTTCCTGATAAAGCAGGCCAAGTGCCTTGGTTTCTTGTGTGTTTGTTTTTTCCCCTTCTGTATGAATCAATACTGTATTTGCCTCAGTCCTCCATTTGTACATTCTTATTTATTTAAACACGGCTCAGATACAATTATTTGAATGCAGACCATTCCAGGGGTTAGAAGAGAAGAACCCCAGGGACAAAGGAGGGCTCTTCAGAATTAGATTAAGGGTGTGACAAGCAGCCCAGGAAGTCTGAGTGACACTGTAGGGGGGGGGGAATGAAAACTGGATCCACAGAAAGCACTGAATTTTACAAATAAAAATTCGAGTTCCTCCCACCAAGTGGGGCATGTAACAAATGTAACATTTGCAGTATTTATACATCTATGTAGGTCAAGTTTTGCTTTTCATTTCTGAGACTACTGACTACAAAGAGGTTTTGTTTTTTTTTTTTTTTCCTATAAAAATTCCTTGTGAAATGGCTTGAAGGCAATAGTACTGAAAATGATTTTTAAAACAGAACTCAAATAATATGGTCTCCCAGGAAGTAGTTTTGAATAAGATACAAAGAAAAAAAATGAATTAAGTTCAGAGCCTCCTCCTCAGATGCTATCTATCCCTGAGATGCTGGCCTCAGAACACTTCTAGAGAGCGGGGATTTCATCTGAGATAAACTCAGCCGCCTTCGACCAGGTGCCTGTGTCAGCCACCCTCAAGCTTCAGTTAATGATGGATCTGAATAGAGTCCTCAAATTGGACAGGAAAGGAAGCAGGCACCGCAGAAATCAAAATGAAATTGTCTGTGAGACCGTTTTGTAAACCGCAGCAACACCATGGAAATCTGACTTATCATGCCTGCCACAGAAGGCTCACCCGAGCCTCCCTCCTCTCTTAATAAAATGATGTGACTAATTGCAAGGATAGAAACCCATTAAGTCTTTTAACCAGAGTTTTTCTTTTTTAATTACTGCAAGCTTCTTTGTTTTCTGCGGGCAGATTTTTGAAACTCGAGTCATTTTTGTCTCCCCACGTTGATGAAAACCGCCAGTGGCGCATCAATTCTGGAACTCTTCGATCCAGCACATCACTTCCGGAACTGTTTGATCCAAAGGAAGAGAGGATTTGTCTACCTATGCTACAAGGATTCGCCATGGAAACAACAGACCCGGAAACAACAAAACAGAAAAATGAGCAGAGCAAAGCAACATCCATCGCTGTGACTCCTCAGCACAGGTGGTCAGCCTTCTCCGGCTTCCGCAGAGCTTCGCAAGCCGCTTGCAGACATTTGGTTGTTGTTGAACTAGATTTGTAGTGTAAAATGAAAGGCTTTCTTTTCAAGTTTGCTGACTTGAAAATAAATTTATTTCTTGGTACATTTAATTTTTCCAGACCTAATAACCTAAAAACAAGCGGTAAAACTAAAATAAAAGTTTTAGGCAACATAGGTTCAATGCATGTCAAAAATAGGCTCAGAACAAACTCAGAGAGTTGGGTTTGTTGATGAGTGGTATAGTGTTCAAATAGCATGCCTAAGGCTCAGGAAGTAAACAAGACATGGGTCGTCAGATGTTATTACTGCCATTGCAAATCAAATTGTCAATGACAATCTCTCAATCTCTGCTTAAAACTTGCCTTCTTTTTTTGTTTGTTTGTTTGTTTGTTTGTTTGTTTTTTCGAGACAGGATTTCTCTGTGTAGCCCTGGCTGACCTGGAACTCACTCTGTAGACCAGGCTGGCCTCGAACTCAGAAATCTGCCTGCCTCTGCCTCCCACGTGCTGGGATTAAAGGCGTGTGCCACCACCACCCAGCAAAACTTGTCATTCTCATTCTTTAAGAAATTACATCTTGTCATTTATTTTGTGTGGTATGGGATGGACATGAATATGGACGCTGGAGGCAGCTTTGGGGACTTAGTCTTTTCTCTCCTTCCACCACATTAGTCCAGGAGCTCCAACAGGTCATAGGACATGCCTCTACCAGCTGAGTTATCTCCCAGCTCCACTCTTCCTTCCTCTTTCTTTCCTTTGAGACTTTCATACTTGTCTGCATTGAAATATGATCATATCTACCTCCAGTTTTCCTTTCCAATTCCAACCCCCTCAGACTTCACCAACATCCTCCTCTCTGCTTCTTGTCTTTGTTCTCTTTCTCTCTTTCTTCCTTTCTTCCTTTCTTCCTTTCCTTCCTTTCCTTCTTTCTTTCTTTCTTTCTTTCTTTCTTTCTTTCTTTCTTTCTTTCTTTCTTTCATACTCAGTAAGTCCAGTTTGTGCTGCCCATGTAAGCTTGGGTATGAGATCCTCCCTAACACAGAAAAGCTGGTAAGAATGAAAATAGATGTTACCAAGATCACATCATCAGAGTTCTACTAAGACTCAATTTTATTAATTAAACTATGTATAATAATATAACACTTATTGTTGCAGAAAATATTAAAAATGACCTGGCACGTTCCCGTGCTTGTGCTGGCAACTCTCTGACATGGAGGCCTGTGGGCAATGGCCAACTTGTTATTGTCTCACGGAGACTCTGACTCAGAACTCCACAATCTCTCCACCCAGCTCCCTATGTTCCCACTGGCGGGTTGTTAACACACCAGCCCCATGCTTCAAATCCCCCACAGCCTTTGTGGTGCACCTCAGGCAAACCCACGCTTTGCTGCCCTACCTTTCTCTCTGGAACCCAGACAAACTGCTGCAGGAAGGAAAACACAACACAAACTTAGTTCAGAAACAACAGGAACTCAATTGCTTCCCTCCCCACCCCAAAATGACGGTAACTCAATTGTTGGGCACAACAACTAAAATCCTAATCTTGTAAACCTTATTAAATCTGATTCCTCTGGTGGTGCATCCTGACAGATCCGCCATTGAAACTGGAAGACACTAGTAATTACATCTTGTCCTGACGCTGTCCCCATCCAAATAGGGCCTAACTCCCTCCAGCTTCCTCTCTTCCTCTGTACAACCCGGAAGTCCTCACCCAGTGATTGACTCCTTTATTCATTAGGGGATTGGTTCACAAGAACTCACCTGAGTACATGATTCACTCCTTGTCTTCAACCCCTCCCAGGAGAGCAGAATTAACATCAAATACAAACAGCACCAGGCCCATCCACAACACTTATTTCATAAACTATTCCTACCAAACACTAGTCAGGAACGTTGATTGTTCTATTAAATTTCATTTGAACTTTACCAACTCTTCTTAGGAAACCCTGGTGTCTACTGAGTCAAATTGTTGCTACAAAGTGCATTGTAATGTGTTCAAATCATGAGAAGGTCCCAGATGGGAATGGCAGTGGCCACATGGGCATCTAGAAGCCATTTAAGGAATAATAAGAACCCAGGGGCATGATAAAGGAAGAATAACACAAACAATGAAGCCACGGCTGCAGAAAGCTCGCTGTTGTTAGACCATCAAGGGTAAGTATTCCAGACCCGTGGCTTATTACCCTTTCTTACTGAAGTGAGTTTATTACAGCATCTTTTCTAAATATATTTGTTAAAATGTTAAAGGATAAACTGATTGTGACATGCTTGTTATATTTTCCTAACATATGGGAAAGGCTGGGCATGGTGGTATGTATCTGTAATCCTAACTACTGGGGAGGCTAAAGCAGTAGAATCATATGTTCGAAACCAGCCAAGACTGCAGGCAATACTGGGACATCCTTCTTCAAAATAAACCAACCAATATGCCAACCCATAGGCTGATGGGAGTCAGTTAAATTTTGAGGCCATGTAAAAAGAATTAAAGTTCTTTAATCTCATGAAACATCTAAATCTTTATCTTTATTTTTTTCTCAGGGAAGCAACCCATTGAAGAAAATTTAAAAAAAAAAAAAAAAAAAAAAAAAAAAAAAAAAAAGGGCTTCAAAGAATGTAAGCGCTGGAGAATGGAGAGGAGCACCGAGAAACGCTGTGTATTGTTGAACTCTCGACCACCACAGTGACTTAGCACAAGATCAAGCCAAGCCAAACCTCAGCATGTAAAGGGAAGCTATTACCAATCAGTGATGGTTGGAAGAGGGAGAACTGATTTTCTTTAGGGATGCACCTCCTGGGAAGCTACCTGAGCTCCATAGAAGAGCCACACCTGTACACATATTACCTGTGCACGTGTGTTATCTGTGCACATAGTGTTTGCAGCACTGAGTTGACTCCGTGAGTATAAACAAAAAGTACACGGGGTCAAGAGGGGAAAGTGGCGGATTGGGAGCAGGGCTGGTAGAGGAAGTGGAGCAGAAGGAACTCAGGGTAGATTTGATTCAAACACACTTTAGGACACTTTATGCTTTTCAAAGGGGTCATTGAGGAAGACTAGAGAGCCGTTGTTTAAAATATTGACTGGAAACAAGTATATGTTATTATAATAGCACAGGATGGAAAGTTGCATTTCTAAATCTAAATACACACACACATTCACTCTCTCTCTCTCTCTCTCTCTCTCTCTCTCTCTCTCTCTCTCACACACACACACACGCACACACATTCACTCTCTCTCTCTCTCTCTCTCTCTCTCACACACACACACACACACACACACACACACACACTTTCCAATGCCTTGAAAAGAGCTAGATGGGTGATCCTAAAATGAAAAATTATCTTAATGAGTCTACAAATTTAGAAAGAGATCCTCCAGTTGTGTCTGATTTAACTCGATAGTTAAGTGTTCCGAAAATATATCTTTGAATTCCTGCTGTGAAAATGTATATAATGCCGCTTAAATTAAAATGACTTGTAGAGTTAGACACATACTATGTGTCTTCCTGGTCGCCCTTCTCTTTCCTTTCTTGTATATAACGAAGAGTTGGATTGCTATTGATAATTTTTAACCATATTTCTGGTTAAATTTTGTTGTTTATATTAAAGAATAATTTAATTAACTCTGAAATGTCTTACTCTTTTATGAATTTTATTGCTTTTTTGAATTTTATTTCTTTTACATTAAGGATTAGTAATAGCTGAATGACTTGGTTTAGATTCTACTCTTGTAATGGCAGAAATAAAATACATTCTTTCAAATATTCGAATGTCCCTCTTCTTCATTTTATTCTAATTTAACAACACTGAAAATTAATCATCTCCAACCTTTACAAATGAAATATTGAGACAAATGATTAGAGAAACTATTTGAGTGTGTATTTAACAAGATAATACTGATGCAGCCACTCACACAGGGGTCAGGGAGCACAGGGTTTGGTCCATGAGACACTGATGGAGTATTTGAGATGGGTTACTGTAAGCAGGGGTCTTACTCAACTTCTCTGTCACAAGCAATCTCCTAGGGCAAAGGGAAGCCATCTTTCTGAGGGTGGATGCTGTGTTTCACAGGTCTTTGGCTGCATCCAGTTTCATAATTTATTGCACCAACTTGTTCCGAAGGTTTCCAATAGTCCCCTCCCTCATTGCTAACACTTGCCCTGGTTTTAGAAACAAGCAAACAGGGAAGTCGTCGCCCTTTTTAAATGGTGTGTCCTTGCCTTCCTTGTTTCCCAGGTTTCTCCCCCTTTGAGAACCAGTTGGCTGCTCTTAAAGCACCACCCACATCACAGTCCATGTTCTGAAACTCCACCAGAGGCGGCCTACCCAAGTTCTGGTACCTGGGACTGGGTGTAGCTGAGCGGAAGACAGACGCCTCCCAGCAGGGGCAAAGTTCCTTTAGTCCCAGCACCGCACACAAACATCAATTAGAACAATAACAGCAAAAACCCTCACATAACAGTGGCCAAAGGTTAGATCCAGAAATGGCCAATGATTTTTCTCCCCAAAAGATTTCTAGGGTTTAAGTCATCTTCTCAGAGACAAAAGAAGAAATCCAGATCTGGACTCAAAGGCAGACATGACAACCTTGGATGAGGGAAATGCGGCTTAAGAACTTGAGAGCTTGCATAACAAATGGCAAGAGCGACAACTCAACACTGTATAATTCCTTTCTCTCTCCCTTCCTCCCCATCCCCATCCAAAAGTAAAACTACAGCAAGGCAATGAATGATGAGAGAGTGGGAGAGGATGAGACTCTGCTGGATAGGAAAATGCTGTGGCTCAAGCCTTCCTCGCTGCAGGCCGTTTCTATGTTTTGTTTTCTCCTCCCAAATACTTCCCTATTTACACTGTAAACCTGAATAGACTAGAACATTCTCTGGAGAATGTTACCTGTCTCACAGGCTCTTTATTACTAAAGCCCACTTCCTTGTAGTAATGTAAGAAGCAATGAGATAACAGACTGCACTGTATGTCCTTAAATTTTGCCTCCTTAAGGGACTCTCCAGTACTTTCCTCTCCCTCATTTCCCTGATGTCAGTAAAGCCAACTGTTCTAATCACAGGGAAAGGAAACATCCTCCATAGTTGTTATTGAGAGAGAAGCATAATTGAGTGGTCTATTTCTAGCCCTAAATTGCTGTGTAAAAAAGAATAGAGAAGAAAGACCATTTTTGCCAAGGCCTTGAATCCAAGCAAGAGATGACAGTATTCCCCCCCC